>JAUTXX010370954.1:0-13282 GCA_032273605.1 Panulirus laevicauda | reverse complement strand
TCTCTCTCTCTCTCTCTCTCTCTCTCTCTCTCTCTCTCTCTCTCTCTCTCTCTCTCTCTCTCTCTCTCTCATTAAGCTGGGAGATAACTTTCTTCCTCCCTCCATAATACACTGCCTTGACACGTACCACACTTACACAACACACCACTACTTTAGATACACCAAACATCCAGTTTTACATCCAATTTTTGAAGCTGAATTTCTTTGCATTATTTAATTTCACACTTACATTGCAGATTTTACCACAACTAGCTAGCTTGGATGAAGTGACATATGCAGCTTGTACAACAATCAAAGATCCCAAGAAGACCACCTTAGCATTACAAATGGGCCTTGCCAAGATAAATGGTGATATTCCTATTGAAACTGTGAAAGAGTTACTAGAAGAAGAGAAAGGAAAGCTTGGTAATGATGAAGAGGTGTTGGAAAATAGCCCAGATTTGGTAGTCATTGAAAGTAATGAAAATGATTCACAGACACATTCAACAGAAGTGGAACAAGAAAACAGAACTGTAAGATTAGATTGTGAAAATGAGGATGCAGTTGAAGGAAGAACAGTTGAGGGAAAAACTGAAGAGAATGCTCATCTTGATGAAACACACATAGCAAGAGTTGAATATGAGATTGATGCTAGTGATCAAGTTGAAACAGAAAATTTAATGCAAAGCACAGAAATTGAAAACAGCCAACTTAAGGAAGAAGGTGAGGTCTTAAAAGAATGTAGTCATTGAAGGCACTTTGAAAAAACATTTATAGATGTAATGTAGAGTAGTGCCTCAATTTCTTATCAGTATTTACTATTAGATTTTTCTGTTTTTTATATGGTATTTCATAGAGGTGTATACATACATGTACATGGACACACATTTACAGCTTTGTGTACAGGAATGCTTGTGGTTGCACACCCACACATATGTAGGTGCATTCATCCGTTGATATACATCTTTGTCTTGCTTGTCTTCCCACTCAGTGTGATAATCTCTAGTTTGAGGTACAGAGTGGCAAGATAACAAGCTCAGCTCATTTTGACGTGAAATACTCATGAGGAGCTCTTCCAGGAACGTAGATTAGATTAGAACTTTGACCTCGTTTTGTAAATAGTAAGTGCTTTAGAGTAGACTAACATAGTACTCTAGATAGTAAATGTTGTGTACATTGATATTTGAAATTCCCTATGAGGCCTCTGTCTCAGATTTTTGTGCCAGCCATTCATGTATTGAGTGCCAATCTTGGTGATGTGTTCAGACCTTATCTTTTTGGTATTCTAGAATTTTCCATTCTGTGAGGTGGAAAACAAAATTCTTGGTCACTTACCTATATTTGACATAGGATGATTATCACAGCAGCTGTAGTATATAAACTAGTCAAAAGCAGATAGAGCGCGTAGAACACGGCTTGGTGTGTTATTTACAGATATTTTTGCATATGCATTTTAAGATACATGCCATTAATTATTTCCTTTATGACCAGTGATATTGCTATTCCCTTCCATACAAACTTAGAACAAATCAGTACTCATTCTTGTGAATTGTTCTGTGATCACTTAGGATCACTTTGAATATCACGGTGCTGTTTGTGGCGCAAATATAAGAAAGCTGTTGCTCATACTCTTAAGGTTTTGATAAGCTAATTGTAATTTTAGTGATTTGTTTTATAATACAAAAGAAGTATTGTAGTGTGAAAACAAATAGTTTCATGTTTTCTTTAACTGTTGCCTGCTGACTTTATTAGCTGAAAATGAGGAAGATGTATAGACATAATGATTTATTGTCTTAATTGAAAAATTCCATGACCACATGAAATGTACCATCTTTGAGATCCTCACAACCTACTCATACACATGCCTTACTTTCATGATGGAAATTCCTCACTGCTTTTATTATCTTTGCTCCCACTACATATATTCCTAACACCTTCCAGAAAGACAGAGAATCTTTATCAACCCCATTATTTGATTTCCCTAGATCCATAAATGCTTCATCCAGATACTTCTGTTTCATTAAGTAATTCTCAATTGAATTTTTCAGAGTAAAGACCCAATCCACACATTGTCTATCTCTCCTGAAACCATATTATTCCTCACCAGTCACCACCTTCTCAACCACCTCTCTCGTACAGCTTAGCAGGTACACCCAACAGACTTGTACCTCTGTAATGCAAATGCTTACTTTTATCCATATTGCCTTTATACAGTGGCACTGTATATGTGTTTTGCCAATCCTGAGACACCTCACTATGATCCAAACACATTGAAGATCGTATCTATCCAGTCATTAACACAGTCACTCCCTTTCTTAAGCTCTTCATTGCAATACCATTCTCTCCAGCCTCTTTGCCTCATTTGATTGTATGCATTGCTTTCACCACCTCTCTATGCTCCAAACCACTTGTCTCTCTCTTTGCATATTTTCCTATCCCAAACACCTCACATATCCTACCCTGTCATCAGACACATTCAGCAGTCCTTCAGAGTACTCATTCTGTCTCCTCTTCATCTCATATCTGCCTGTTATCACTTCCTCATTTGCCCCTTTGCTCATGTTTCCATTTGTTTTCTTTTTCTCACACTATGGACTTCCTTTCAAAACATTTTCTTATCCTCCCTGAACCTTGCTAGTAGTTGCTCACCCCAACTCTAATTTGCTTAATTTGCTCTCTTTTTCAATCCCTGCATCTTCCTTTTGACCTGCTGCTGCTTTCTTTTGTACATCTCCAAATCACTCACTCCATCCTTGTAAGCACTGCCCACACACGTCTCTTATCACCTTCATCGGCAACTTAACCTCTTCATCCCACCATTCATTTTCCTTTCACATGTGCCCTTTTGCCACCTTCCACATGCTACATACTTCTCTCACATGTGTCAGCACCATTTCCCTGAATTCCTACCACTACCCTGTCACCATTGACTTCCACCTTTTGCCATTCAACACTGAATCTCTCTAGTATATCTTCACACAAGCTTTTTTCCAAGCTCAGTTACTTTCACAGCTCTCTTTTCAACAATATCACTTCTTTATTGAAAGTTCCCAGACATCACACCAACTGTTCTTTTCAGCACATTCACATCCAAGAGTCTCTCTGCTGTGCAAATCTCAGTTAATACATAATCCAGTAATGCCCATGTACCAGCTTTGCTACTAACTCACATGCCTCTCCTATTAAACAAGGTATTCCCAATCTCCAATCCTTTTTCAGTGCACAACTCCACCAACTGTTCACCACATCCATTTATATCACTGACAACTGCGTGCCTCCCAATTACACCTTCAGTTGACACACTACCTATTTTTGTGTTCAAATCACCCATCACTAATACACAATCTCACATCTGAACTGCTGACACACTCACTCAGCCCCTTCTAAAACACTTGCATTTCTTCCTCGTCTTCTCGTGGCAAGGTGCATGAGCACTGATTATCACCATAATCAGCTTTAGTTGTTACCCACATCACACAGGGGATCACATCCTTTCACTCTTTCTCATCTTTTTTACTTTTCCAAAAGAAGGAGCAGAGATGCAAGGCAAGTGAGGATTTTTCCCCCTGAGACTCAGTCATCTGTTCTTGATTTTACCTCGTTAATGCTGGAAATGGCAAGTATGTTTGAAAAAAAAAATTATTTATAGTTACTCAAGGATCAATTTCTTTGAAGGAGTCTTGGTGTTACACAAGACTTTTCTAAAGGCTCCTGCAGCCCTAGGCTGCACTTGTTCCAGGAGCATAGAAATGTCACCTCCTTTAAAGTGAGAAGTTCTTTGACAACACTACTGCCATTGGTACAGCCTTACCAAAGGTAACTTTTCACTCTTGGGGTAATCTTAAGCAGATGTAATGTGGTAACACCAACTATGTATACTTATATCTTTTATACATGTTTGCCATTTCCTACATGAATGAGGTAGCATCAAGGACAGATGACTGAGCCTTAAAGGGAAAAAAATCCTTGCCTGATTCCTTGCTCTGTTCCTTATTTTGGAAAGTAATACAGAAGGGGAAGATTTCCAGTCCCCCAGTTCCTCCCCTTTTAGTCCCCTTCTATAACATGGAGGGAATATGTGGGCTGTATTCTTTATCCCCTATCCCCAGGTAAACCATGGAAAGGTCAGTGGGGCCTGGATGTGGATAGGGAGCTGTGATTTTGGTGCTTACACATGACAGCTTGAGAATGGATGTGAGAGAATGTGGCCTTTCTTCGTCTGCTTCTGGCACTACCTTGCTGATGCAAATAGCAGCGATCAAGTATGAAAGGGAAAGTGAATATATATTTATGCTTTTGGTAGTTTTAAATGCAATAATTTATACATTATGGTGAGGTCCCTATGAGAAAACCTGTCAAATGTTTAGTGTTTGATATGGTGATGTCTTGATGCTCTCTGTTTTTATATGTTGTATCTTTAAGTCTGACCTCTTACCCTAGGAAGGATCAAATAAATGCATGCAGCTCTGGTAATGTATTGATTGCCTTTAGCTTAAGTGACAAAAATATGTAAGGCATCACATTATTGATCCTTTCTGCCATTTATTGGAGCATTTTGATTTTAGTGAATTTATTTGTCCCATACTGTTAACATGACATATTGGATACTGTATTCAGTAGATATCATATTAGATTTTTTCAACCTATTGATTTCTTAGAATCTGATTTATTGTGATTCAGTATGCCTAGCTCTCATATTTTTGATAAAGTTGAAAACACAACTTATACTTATTAGAACTGGTCTTCACGCTCATTATTAAGATTGTATAATAACTTTTTTAAGTCTGGCATTGCAGATATAATTTTATATGACTATTTTTCAAGTTAAGAGTGGTATATTATAATGACTTTCAAATTCTTTCTCAAGAATGTAGAATAACTTTTATAGGTCTGGTATTACTGTTAAAATTCTGTATCTTGAATTATCAAGTTAAGTGTTATAATGACCTACTAGAAGTTGCTGATTTTTGGGAAGTTGAATCTTGAAAGTAGAAAGTAGCTTCATACTGTCTCAATGATCAAAATATATACATTTGTGATTTTGGATTAATGTTCAGTTGTAGGTGCTAGGGGCTAAGCAGAAATGTGTTAAGAGTATTTTGCTCTTGCATATACAGAACTGTACCCCTGGGTTGCAATTAAGTTCTTTCTTATTTGTCTAGTAAGCAAAGGAGAGGTAGTGTATACTTAATTTTAGCAGTTGGTTCTCATTTATAGTTGTACTTGTGTATGAAATGGCAGTATAAGATAAAATTGAATATTGAAGATAAAGTATTAGCATTTTCCAATTACAGTTACTGCAAACTTATTATAAGTGTCTCATAATTTCCAAAATTGAATATATATGCCTCAAGATGAAACATATTCTAATCTACAGACTATTGAATCACACCATATTCAGCTACATATTCCCTGTCACTGTGATAGCCTCTGATGATCTTTTATTGCTGAATTTGATATTGTTGACTTTAATGAATATTCTCCAAAAAATTTATCATCTGAGCATGAAGCCTCTTCTTCATTGTATCATATGATTTTCCAGTTTTTAGCAAAGCTCACATTCATTCTTTTCACATTGAAGTAGTTTTCATGTTGCATACTTGCATGGCAGACTCTTTATAGATTTTGTGTTGTACTTGCATGGCAGACTCTTAGGGATCACTTTGTCATCCTCCTTCATTGTTCATCAGTCAGTCATTTTTCCTTGTTAGGAGTCAGCTTGATTTAAATGATCATATCCTGAAGAGTTTAAATTAGTTAATCATGAAACTTTGCACAGTTATTTCCAAGCATTCAGTGAATTTAATAACACAAGATCCAAAACTCTAATTTGCATCTTACTTGAATTATGCCCCTTATAAAGAAATGTAACCTGGAAGCTTATGTTACTCTTACATGAAAAAAAAACTCCTTTGGTCATGGAACTTGATACAAGTGTTTTTGATATTTTCCAAGCAGTATTTCCTCTCATCTTTATTTCTTTTCCAATAACTGTACTGCATTGCACGGACAACCCTTCAGGTATTCTCAGATTTTGATTATAGATGACCTTGTGCTTATTGTGTCAAAGATTCTTTATGATTATGATGGACCAGATAAAAGTTGATGAACTCGCAGAATCATTAAACGTTAGTCACTTGAACGCAAAGCTGTCATTATTATCATTTGATCTTCCAATTCAAAGTTGAAATTCATGATTTTTCTCATTTTATCAGATTTAAGATGTGTTGTTATTTATGTAAGGTGACAGAACCAGCATAAAAGATCCTTTTCTGAATGTCACATGTGTTACTTTTAATTCTGATGGGTCCTTGACTGTTGAAATTGGCAAATTGCTTGGTGTATTGAGATAATGCTGCATGGACAATACTTTGCCATGTGAAAAAGATATGTAGTATTTGATATTGATAGAATTTGAATTTTGTTGTTAACAATGTGCCATTTATGAGCAGTGTATGTAGAATATGATTGTATTTTTTTACTTTCACAATTGTGATTTCGTATTACCTCAGAAAGTACATCAGTGAAGCTAAACATATTTTCTTATGTGTGCATAATATAAATATTAAATACCAGATGGTCATGTGAACAGTTTGCTTAATTGAGCATCTCTCTTCTTAGATGTTGAACAAAAAAGTATACTCATGCATGCATACATGCTTACACACATATATGTATGCACGCTTTCTCCTTTCTGTTCACACTGTATTGCCTTTTCTGCCTCATCAGAGAAGTATCAGAAAAACAAAAAACAGTATCATTTGCCCAATCCACCCTTTAACTGTTAAATTTAAGGTATGTAAACTAAACTAGACCCTACTATCCAGAGCCACAGGCTACTACATGGTTTACCTTGACTGCTCAAGAATTGCTCATTACCTTATTAATGTCAGTGTTTCCCTGAACAGCATTAAATGAATATTTTTTTTTTCATACTTCACTATTAACTGTATTAGCGAGATGGTGCTAGGAACAAATTAAGAAAGGTGAACATGGTTGGGAAATGATGGAAGAGCAAAATGTTTTCATTGAGTTTTTGGCTGTGGTTGAAAGATTGAGAAAGGCCATGCTAGATGCTATTTGTGAAAGGATTATTTAGAGACTCTATCCATTTTGCAGTTCTTTTGAGGGTAAGGATCCGGGGGAAGTGGAAGTATAGTGTAAAGGGGAATGGACAGGTAAAAGTGTCAGCAAGCAAGAAGTTGAATCAGAAAGGATGAAAGGAGGGTGACTGAAAGTTTAGTTGGAAGTGCAGTAAATGTAGGGATGCAGTCATGTGTGAATGAGGTATTTAAAGTGTTTATAGAAAGACTTAAAGGTTGTAATTAGTAAGTGGATACAAGGTTGTGAGATATAGGAATAAAAAGGGAAATGTATGGTGGACAAAAGAGATTAAAAATGCTGTGGAAGAGAAGAAAAATGCGTGTTAGATAACTCAAAAGGAATGTACTAGTGAAATTTCAGCAAAGAAGAAGGGAAGAATATACGATGTGTAAGCAGAGTGTTAAGAAGCTGATAGAGGAAGTAGGTATGTAAGAGTGGAAATGTTGACTTGAGAAGGAAGGAAGGGGAGTTCCTAAATCAAAAGGAGGAAGTGAATGAAAGGTGGAAAGAGTCCTTTGAAGAACTGATGAATGTTGGATAAGATGAAGCAGCATTTGTCACAGTCATGGGTATGGAGGATGGAAGGAAGAGGATACAAGTGCAAGTGCTTATAGGAAAATGGGAGATCAAAAGGGCAAGAATGAGGTGGAAGGTAAGAAAGGCATCTGGAGTGGATGGGATTACAGCTGAAATGCTGAAGTTTGGAGGAGACAGTGTGATAGAGTGGGTGCATCTGGTATGAAATTTAGCATGGAAACTTTTCCAAACCATTCTTCCCCTTTACCCTTGATCTTCGTTTCACTCAGAGCCAGATATCCAGGTGTTATTTTATGTTGTGTATTTATTTTGCATTGCTGGCTCTTATGCATAGCATGCCTATTAGTCTGTTTGTGTGTGCACTTTTTACACTATAGTAGGTTATGAATAGTTTTTGATTGTCCTTTATCCCCCCCTCTGTTTTACAAGTGTATGAGCTGCAGTCAAGGGAATTACACTAAAGGTTGGGACTAGAAAGGTATCACTATAGTAACACTTTAGATTAGCGATGCTTTTGAACTTCTTTACAGACTGTCAAGGGAACCATTTATTTATGCACTTTAAAACCTTCAAGCCTCTCTTGGTGAGTACAGGATTTCTGAATTTACTTAGGATGTATACCTGAGCAAATGAATCAAAGAAGATGGCCTCTATCATAGCTTCTTCAGAAAACTTATGTAGAATTTTTTTCCTCCACTTCAGTACCACCTTCATCAGACAGTATATTGATTTAAACATTGTGGATCTGCCCTTGTGGCCTTGGGAATGAGCCCCTCAAAAGAAACACATTTGAGTGTGCCTATAAGTCATCAACTAAAGGTTATTTTTCACTTCTGGGTTAAGTCTTTTTCTGAATTTTTCTTCAAAACCCTCCTCCTTCATATGCTATCATGCTCTTACCCTGCTCTGCCTCTCCTGCTCCCCTTTCTCTGTCTGTCTTTCTCTCAGAAACCTTTTTCATTACAACTGTGATTGGTGGATGGAAGGAGAATGTTGATGACTTCATCTCTCTGGCAGTCTTTGGCTGGCTGAAGGAGGGCCCAAATCAAGGAAAATGTCAGGAAGGCCAGTAGTTCGTCACTGGCAATGCTGAGGGTTGAAAGATTCTAACCCTGATTTTCTTTGAGAATGTCCTGAGAATCTCTCATCTTGCAGGACATCGGCTCATAAAGAAATGGTTTTCCAGTTTTTAAAACCTAAATTTTTTGCAGTACAAAATATTTTGTGTATGGTAAATTGCTTTATCACATCAGTTGGTGCGTACTTAGGTGCTTCTTATGGGTTTTACTTTTATTTTATCCCTCAGCAAACATAATATTTTGGAGTATACACTACTTAAGTTTTATTCCAATATAGTTTAAGTCCCGGAACTGTGCCTGATTACAACATGACTGTTAATGTTTTTGTGACATATTTATGATTGCTATAGATTTATTAACATTACCTTAGAAATTTTTTATTTTTGGTATTCATTAGAATGAAACTATTGTACTTATATCACCTTTTGTTGTATATGCAGCTATTATCACAAGATGTTTCATTTTCTTATTGGATGCCTTTTTGTCCATGACTGACTCTTTATGTGTTAAAAATATATTTAGTATGAGTAACTCATTATTAGACATAGTTTGTGAAGCCTTCTTATGAATTAGTTTGAGGTACCTTTGTAACACTAACTTTTTTTTGTGACCTCCTGTGATAAATAACTTCTCAAGGCTTCTCAGTACAAGTGCAATACACAGTGTTGCCTTATTCCTCACTTGCCGTGAAAATTTTTCAGCCTCATTGGGTGCCTTAGTGAATAACATTCTTTTGACTCTTTGAAAGAGTAGGCATTTTTATTATAGCTTATTTTGTAAATCAGCAACATCACTGTTGCATTGCCAGTAGCATAACCAACATTTTAGTAACCCTACCTGAGGACATCACTGAAATGTAGTCTTGATAAGTGTTACCTCATTGGCCCATATTTTTCATATGTAGTTCTTTTGGAACCAAGTAACTTTTAGAAGTTTCTTGAAGGTTTTCCATTATTATTTGTGGTTTGTGTCAACAGAGCAACTTTATTAAATGCTGTTCATATCAAGGAAAATATTGATATACTTTCATATTTATCATATCTATAGGTCTAACATTGAATGTGTAATTCAGATGAAATGGTATGATAATGCTTACCATTTGTTTCATGTACTATTCTTTATAGCCTGTGTTATTTATGTAAAGTGTTCTTTCCAGAGATGGGTTAGCCCTTGAGGGAATTTCTAGGATCCTTGGCTGTTAAAAACCTCTTGACTTCTTGTCATTTTAGTACTAGTGGCGTACTGGCTTTGCCTCCATCAGCCCACCAACCAATCAGCAACCTCAATTTAGCAATGATGTGATGTTACCCAGGATGTGGTACTGACCTGCTTCATATTTCTCTGGATCCTAGATGTATGTGGCCTATGTCTCAGACTGTTCCTCCTTGATGGTTTAGATAGATGCCCAATGTCATGGATGGGACTTCCATTCCTTGGAAGGTCATGTGAGTGTGGCCTTCTTGATGGAACAAAAGCCCTTGCACAACACAGGTTGCTATGGGATCCAGGAGTCTTTGTCTTCTAGAATATCTTTAATCATGGGATGTGGGATTGTTTTTCATGAACAACACTATGGCAGTTTATTGAACAACTCTCCTTAAGATTGTTGCCTTTAGTTGAGCTATGCGTGTGTGGGGGTTTATATGTATACGTGTGTATATGGGTGGGTTGGGCCATTTCTCAACTGTTTCCTTACACTACCTCACTGACACAGAGACAACGATTAAGTATAATGGATAATTAATACAAGGTATTTAGCAAAAAAAAAATAACAAAGAAAGAAGAGATGGTGGAAGCCGTATGTGAGATGAAATGTGACAAGGCAGCTGGAGTGGATGGTATTGCAGTTGAATTTATTAAGAAAGGGTTGAGTGGCTGGTAAGGATTTTCAGTGTATGTTTGAATCATGGTGAGGTGCTTCAGGATTGGTGGAATGCATGTGTAGTGCCATTGTTTAAAGACAAGAGGGGGGGGGAAAAGGTGAGTGTTCAAACTACATAGGTATAAAATTATTGAGTGTACCTGGTAAATTGTGTGGGAGGATAGTGACTGAGAGGGTGAAGGCATGTACAGAGCATCAGATTGAGGAGGGGCAGTGTGGTTTTAGAAGTGGTAATGTTTGGATCTGGTGTTTGCTTTAAAGAATGTGTGTGAGAAATACTTAGAGAGAAACAGATGGCATGTGGCATTTATGGATCTGCAGAGAGCATATTATAGGGTTGAACCAATTGCCTTGTGAAAGGTCCTAAGAATATACGTTGTGGGAGGAAAGCTGCTAGAAGCAGAGAAGTTTTTATCGAGGGTGTAAGGCATGTATACAAGTAGAAAGACAGGAGAATGAATGGTACCAAGTGAAGGTTGGTCTGTAGCAGAGGTGTGTGATGTCACCATGGTCACTCAACTTGTTTATGAATGGGGTGGGGAGGTAAATGCAAGAATTTTGGAAATAGAGGCAAGTATGTAGTGTGTGGGGTATGAGAGAGCCTGGGAATTGTAATTCAGTTGTTATTTGCTGATGATACAATACTGGTGGCAGATTTAATTGGGAAATGGTAGAAGTCGGTGACAGTTTGGGAAAGTGTGTGGTAAGAGGATGGGGAGTTGAGTGTTTCGTAGGGTTTTAGGATTTGTATTGTGTTGGCAGGCTTTCAGATATTTGTAAGTGCTTGGAATGTGAGTGGGCTGCAGTGTGTTATGTAAAAGTTTGATATGTTATCCGAGCCTGTAGGTTTTAATTGCATTGTTTGTAGCACTGGTAGTAAAAAGTGGGTGGGCAATTATTTTTCTGTGAATTTTCCTCTTTACGGATGAAGTTGGTTTGTGGCTAATTTTTGAGTAGTGTCTCATGATTGTGTGTTCTTTGGGAAAGGGATTTCATTTGAACGGGTCAGATGAATATATGATATATACAAATAAACATTATATATACATATATGATAATGATTTACCAATGGATGGGGAGGATTCAAACCCAGTCTTACCACGTGACAGGCCAGTCTGCTACAAATTAGACCATGAGGCAACAAAAAAGTTTCATTTCAGACAAACCAGTGGTCCATGAGATACCCTGTCAATTCACATAATCTGAGAGGCTATGGAAAGCTCGAGCCCACACAGGTCATAGGAAGCATCAAATCAAACCTCCAGCACGATGGTAAAGTTTATATATCTTAAACATGCACTGGACACATGGAATAGATGATAACAATTTACCTATGGGCAAGGAGGATTTATACCCAGTCCTTCTGCATGGTAGGCATGTATGCTACCCGTTGGACAACAAGGCAACAAAAGCTTCCATCTTAGACCAGTCACTGGTCTATGAGATCTGTCACATCTCATGACCTAAAAGGCTAACGAAAATCGGTGCCTGCTTGGGTCACAGGTAGCATCAAATCGATCTTTCAGCACTATGATAGAATTTACAAATCTTTAACATAAACATTAGTGTTGGAGGTTTGATTTGATTCTACTTATGACCCATGCAGGTGCAGGTTTTCCCTAGCCTCTCATATCCCAAGATGTGATGGAGGATTTCATGGACCACTGACTGGTCTGAGATGGAAAGCTGTAGTTATCTCCTGGTCCAATGGGTAAGGTACCATCCCACTGCATGGTAGGACTGGGTTCAAATCATCCTTGACCGTAAGTAAATCATTGCCATCTATTCCATGTGTTTAGTGCATGTTAAAGATATAAAAATTCTGATAATTTTGAATGCTTGTATTTATTTACCTCTTAACCTTCTTTTATCCTGTGCATGTTAAAGATATGAAAAATTTGATAATTTTGAATATTTGCATTAAATTACCTCTTAACCTTCTTTTGTCCAGTGCATGTTAAAGACATAAAATAATTGATAATTTTAAATACTTGTATTAAATTACCTATTAACCTTTTCTTTTCTATGTTAAATAGATTCAAGTCATTTAATCTGCTCTCATAGGATTAGTTTCTCAGCCTGGGAGTCATCTTGGTATCTTGATGCTTGCTTCATTCGCTCCATTCTGTCTCTGTCTTTTTATAGTTAGGGTGACCAAAACTGAACCTAATATTAATGATGGGGGATGAACCAGTGAATTGTAAAGAGTAGGTATGACTTCCCTGAACTTAATTTGAAGGCCCTACCCATGAATCCAAGAATTTTGTTGTCTTTTCACTACTTTTGTGCACTGCTTACTTGGTTTTAAGTCACCAGAGATTATTACATCCAAGATTTCTTCCTCATTTACCTTTTGCAGTACAACAGAATTCATAATGTACCTGCCTTTTTGTTTTTGCTACCAACATATAGAACCTTGCACTTATCAATATTAAAATTCATTTGCCACCTATGAGCCCAGTCCAACTGTTTGTGTATGTGTTGGAAATGAAATTTTTGAGGACAATATGTGGTGTGAGGTGGTTTGATCGAGAAAATAATGAAAGGGTAAGAGAGATGTGTGGTAATAAAAATAGTGGTTGAGAGAGCAGAAGAGGGTGTGTTGAAATGGTTTGGTCATATGAAGAGAATGAGTGAGGAAAGATTGACCAAGAGGATATATGTGTCAGAGGTGGAGGGAACGAGGAGAAGTGGGAGACCA
>JAUTXX010370623.1:0-13283 GCA_032273605.1 Panulirus laevicauda | reverse complement strand
CTATTTACGATTTTCCTAATTTCCTCTTCTTGCTTCACATGTCATCTCACTTTCTTCCTTGCTGACAAACACACACAGACCTTTCCATGGTTTGCCCCAGACGCTTCACATGCCTTGGTTCAATCCATTGACAACCTGCTTCTCCTTGTTCCCTCCACCTCTAACAAATATCCTCTTTGTCAATCTTTCCCCACTCATTCTCCCCATGTGTCCAAACCATTTCAAAACACCCTCTTCTGCTCTCTCAACCACTCTTTCTGTTACCACATATCTCTCTTACCCTTCCATTACTTACTCGATCAAACCACCTCACACAACATACTGTCCTCAAACATTTCATTTCCAACACATGCACTCTCCTCCACACAACCCTATCACACCACATACTGTCCTCAAACACTTCATTTCCAACACATCCACCCTCCTCCGTACAAGCCTATCTACAGCCCATGCCTCGTAACCATATGATATTGTTGGAACTACTTTTCCTTCAAACATTCCCATTTTTGCTCTCTGAGATAACATTCTCTCCTTCCATGCTTTCTTAATCGCTCCCAGAACTTTCGCCCCCTCCCCCACCCCGTGACACTTCCGCTACCATGGTTCAATTCGCTGCTAAGTCCACTCCCAGATACATAAAATACGTCACTTCCTTCAATTTTTCTCTATTCAAACTTAAATCTTAACTAAGTTGTCCCTCAATCCTATTGAACCTAATAACCTTTGCTCTTATTCACAGTTACTCTCTAAAACACTTCACTTTCTCCAATTTTTCTCCATTCAAACTTACATCCCAAATAACTTGTCTCTCTGTCCTGCTGAACCTAACAACCTTGCTCTTATTCATATTTACTCTCAACTTTCTACCTTCACACACTTTTCCAAACTCATCCAACTTCTGCAATTTCCCACCTGAATCAGCCACCAGAGCAACATGTCTCCTTGATCATAACATAATGTACTATTTGTGATTAACATAATCCTTTCTATTACCACTGCATCATACTTTGATACCTATCACTAAGAAGCTTACATTCCCTTAAGTACTGATCATACCTTTCTACCTTTTATGACATGTGGTGGAATTGCTAGTGCATATAAATTGTCCTCTGTCAAATTACTTTACTTCCCTACTCTCAAACATTCTGCATGATGCAAATCACTTCTGTACATCATCTCTTTTAATTGGTTCCCTACTGAATTTCCACGGTAACTTTCAACCAAAACTAACTCATTCATTATCTAAATTGTAATTAGCACCCACTACTGATATCTGATTACTTTCATACCTTGCTAGGGTATCCCAGTGATGCAATGCAAGAGAAGTTAATGTTTCCTCGAGGGCTGCCCAAAGTGTTGCAGAGGTCACAAGCACAGCCCCAATAGCCCACCGCTTACCAAACTCTCTTCCTCTTTTCTCTAATCCATCATCACCATTGTGCCCGAGACTTTCTTCGTCATCACATCTATCCATGTCCAGCCCTTCCAGCCAAACTGAACAAGTGCATTCACTTTGATCTGTTGAAGAAACATAATTCACATCATTTTACCAGAAACAAAACTTTCAAACTAAGAACTAAATCATCCTATGTTATATCCATATCACCAAAATCAGCTAGTTCAGGACACAAAATACATCATATATTATATACAAAGAAACACTGTTTAATACGTACTAGAACTAGAGACAATAGCTAATGAGGCTGGTGATGCAAGGCTTAGAAGTCTAGGATTACGGCTGAGCAAGGCAGGAATATCTAGCCCAGCATGGGTGAGTGCTGCCAGCATACTGGAGTTTGTGGCAGACACTGCAAGGGTTAGTGGTGTGTTTCCACGATGGTCTGGCCCACCAGCAAGACAGTGCAAGAGGTTGGGACCATCTTCTGTTGCTAATACATGTTGTACCAGAACTTCAATGCATTCAACTTCACCAGATTTTATGGCAGCATGTAAATAGTTGCAACCATCCTAGAAGAAAAAATTTGCTGCTGCAAAATCAGTATAAAAAGGCTTAAGTTAGATATTCCCATCTAATGATATATTCCTATTTGGGGATACGTTAGATGTTCCCATCTGATCCTATATTCCTACTTAATCAAAATAATACCTTATAGTCAATTACCATAACCATCCCTAAATGACTAACTCTGATTTTCTGTGCAGTGGCATTGCTAGCCAATCTTGCATTTTCTGTAATAAAATGCACCAAACTTTTATTAATCAGGGACTTAAATGTACAGATCATTCAGAGACATAATGACAATCAATACTGACACGTGTGCGCATAGCAGTTCATTAAATAAAAAACACATTTCTAGTCTGCAATAACTTGCACATAATGCAAGATAATCATAGCACAGCTCTATTTACAACTTTATATTATAATGATCTTGTAGATGACTATATAAAGTAAATAAAATTTCAAAATGCTGTATTCTAATGAATTTGTAAACATACACAATATATTAAAGAACCATGACCTTCATACCCATTCATTACATTCTATATTTTCATAAGGGATACAGATGCACGTTAAGAACCATTATTTGGGTTCTGATGCTGAATGCTTCTTTTGGTGATATCCTCTTCTTTTTCCATGCCTTTCTTCTGTTCATCCACAGTTTTGTTCCCACATAATTTTCATTTTGTAACTATTTTCACTTTCTTTGTCATCTGCTCAATGATTATTTGGCCTTACTTCTCAATATATTTCTGTGTTTCTCACTATGTTATTAACTATGAAGATCTCATACCAATTTGTGTTTAAAATCCTTTTAATTGTCACTTTCTAGTCTGAGGACAAAAAATAAATATCATTCAACCAGCTGTTGTCCTCTATTGGTATATGACATTCACACTCACTCATTTACATCTAATATACGATAGCAATTTCTATGATACTGTGATCTGACAGACTTACCTGCTTCTACATACGACACAGTCACAGCATTTTACAGCCTTATCAGTAAACTTGCCACACACTTCCTTTAACATACAAAACAAACATCCAATCTATTTCCTTTGCACTTTTAGACATGGAATTAACTGTTTTTGCTTCGTTAAGGGGACTTATTGGTGCTGTTTTCTTCTACTTGATCCACTGCTGTAGTGATCCTTGATGTCCTGGCAAGCTTCATGTGATTCTTCCTGAGTTCTTCAGTCTATTATCTCATTGTAAATAGTGCCCTGGCACTTATCCATTTGGTTTGGATCCCTTAAACCTCACAGAATCTATACAATTTACACAATAAGTAAAGATGGCCAACAACATCTGAATCATTTAACTATATATAAAACTAGTTGCTAAAGACAGGTTTAGATGTAAGAGCGCCACTTATACACTGTACACCTTATCAGATTAAAAATTAAACCATACAGCTACATAGTGAAGGATCCTTCCTGTTCTGTGATTAAGTATTTCGTCCAATTTCAATTACATACAAGGTTTAAATTCCTCCAATGGTTTTGTACAGAAGTAAATATAATATGATGGGTGAACAACTCCTTGGAAAAGCAATTCTACAACATTCTGTCCTGCCTCCATATATACCAGAATAAAATGCAAACTTAACAAGGCCTTAGTGAAGGATCACACTTTCCATGAAAAAAATTATAAGACAAAAAAACCCTAGCATTCTGTGAAAAATTACAAACTAAATTTTTGCTAAAATCACGGATGTAATACACAACCTACCAAGAAGCAAGGAAATACAACCCACTGTATTGCTAACTTTAATTTTCACTGAGTGAAACCCCATTATTTAACAGCTGAACCTGTTAGCTCACTCTTCCTGATAATACATATATCTAGATTTGTCTTTTTTACAGGTTAAAATTGCTTCATACAAACTTCTAAATGATGCAAAAAAGAAGAGTGAATCATCTGTGTTTCAAATAATCCCAAAATAACATCAACTGATATGAGAAGTATTAAAGGATAAAATAAAAGTAATACAGTAACTAATACAAAAGATATAAGAACAATAAACCGTAGTACTGAATACAATTCACTCTTATCAACCACATGCATATGTCAGCACAGTACATCCTACCTTAGTGGTGTGCTCTAGGGACTGGGGGAAGCTAAGCAAGGTAGCAGCAGCTGGGGTGCAGGCATACAGCAGCGCCAGGTAGGTGGGCGTGCGGCCATCATCATCCTCTGCATTAACACTGGCACCACATCTCACAAGCACCGGCACCGACCTGGCACACCGCACACCATTACTAGGGATGCTACATTATACCTCCCAGACAATATACCATCACCTGGAACCCAAACCATTAAAAAATAATCCCATCCAAAGAGGCTGTTCCATTAAAGCTAAACTACGTGTAAACTTACCCACAAGTTAATCATAGAGCACTCCCCCAGGAAAAAAACATTTAATAAGTCAAGGTGGAGGGAGATCATATGTGCTACTGCCAAAATCACTAGGTTCATATTACCAATTATCCATGTGTTGGATTCTGCATAAAAATAAAAGTGGTGCCTTACATATGAAGGGAATTCAGTTTCACCACAAAATTCATTTTACAAGGAATAAGGTCACTTTAACAAAATGATCCAAACCACTTGCACCACAAAACTTATATGACATGTTCATATGAAAGCCTCTTTCATCCTGTTGCTCTATATCTCATCTACAACCACAGCATCCCTAGAGAATACAATAAACCACCTAATAATAAATGACACAAGCACATGTACATCAAATATCAACCCTAATAAACCTTGATTTCATTTCAAAATGTAAAACAAACATAACACAATATCATATGGGGAATCTCCAGCAATGAATTTACTGTTCCCTTTCAGTCACATGCCAAATCATTTTGTTGTTAAATGATTTTGTGAAATTTGTAAATGCACTTTTTACCATGGAAAAGATATATAAACAAAAGTCATTCAAAAAATGTATATATTTTGGCTATTCAAAAAACAAAACTCATTCATATAAAATTACACAATTTGGCTTATATAATTCATATCTACCTCTGAGGCTCCTACATTTTTGGCATTCTGTTCGTACCTGTCCCATAGCAATATTGCAACTGCACATATCACATATTGAGGCAGGTCTCCTTAAAATGACAATACCTTTTGAAGGAGGTAATGCCATGGCCAACCCCTTAAAGGAGTTCCAGTTAGGAACAGATGGCAAGAGATATAAATAGACAGAATGCCATACTTCAGCACCTTTCTTTATCCTATGTATTTAGTTATTCTTTTCATCATCGACACCATACCTAGCTTGCCATTTACATCAATTGTAATTATTCATTTTGCTTGTAAAATCATTGTGATGCATAACTCTTGTACATGGACTGTCAGATAAAACTGCTTTAACCTTAGTGTCTGCTATTTCATCACCAGTAAGACCAGAATGTCCAGGACACCAGTAAAATTCTACCCTCTTACGTTTTGATTGGATTTCTACAATCCAAATTCTACCCTCTTATGTTTTGATTGGATTTCTACAATCCAATCTTGCACTTTTTGAACTATGACATGCATTGAAGCATCTTAGATGGCTTGAAGTGCACTCTGAGAATCAGAGTAGATTGTAAATGTAAACTTCATTTTAGTAGACTGTTCAATCAATCTGATAGCAACCTGAATACCACACAGTTCAGAAGTAAATACCGAAGATTCTCTTGGTCATTCATTAACTCCAGCAAAGCCTACATCATCACATTATGAGCCATCAAGAAATATCTTTATTCTATTTACATGAACTGTGTCATGCTGAAGGAATTTACCGTACGTTCCTACAGAGGAAATGTTGCTTATGGGTGCCTTCATCCATTTCCTAAAAAGCCTGATCTCAGGAACCTTCTAAGGATGGAACCAAGGAAATCCAACTTCTTGAACCTTCTAGGGAAAGGGCTAAGGAAAACTGGCTATCTGAACAAGTCCAAGCCACTCTCATTCATGACATCTTATATCTTTATTTTAAAAGGTTTAAAGAGCTTTGGATGTTGATCATAAACCTCTTTCCCTTAACAGCACAAACATAAGAAGTCATATGGTTTAACCATATAAAGATCAATTTAGTTAACTTCTCTGCATCTTAAATTCAAAAAGGAGATCACCAAGATCTACATACAAGTTTTCAATTTCAGGACCTGAATGCTCCTGTGCATACTCTAATACTAAGATTATGGACAATGCTAACCATTTTCAGGATCTTGTCAAAGACTGACAAATATATGTGGCAACCACAGACAAGTTTAGGTCTACACAATTAGTAATATAACCTTAGCATAGTCTTCCCTATCTGTTCCCCATGATTAGCGAGACTACCTTAAAAATATTCAGTGACTTAACTTGTAAAGCTATAATTCAATATGAGGGACCCAAGTCAATCTTCTATCAAAAATCAGGCCCAAAAATTTTGCCTCCTCCCAGTACAATAGGGCAATGCTTTATCAGGAATACATGTTTAACTGCTGATCTGTCTGTTGATCTTGCAAAATAAACAGTTATGGCTTTTTGTTCTGAAAAGTTAAAGCCAGAGTAATCTAGCTAATCAATAATCCTAAAAACTGCAGATGACAAGCATCTCACAGCAACACCAGACAATGATATTACAATAGATAACCAAATCATCAACAAAGAAGAATAATCTAACACCCCCTGGATTGTGTTCACAACATTATCAATGAAGCTGGGAACACTTAACATGCTGACTTGTGGCACTTTCTTCCTGTGGACATATTCTTGATTACTCACAACCAGTCCTCATCTTATCCGTTTTTTCTTTTTTCCAAACTGTTGAATAAAACTTAACAGTCTCACTCAACTGCCCATTTTGTGGCATTCCCTCATGATGCCATATCTCCAAGTAGTACCATGAGCTTTCTCCAAAATCAAGGAACACTACTATTGGACGATATCTAACAACTCCTTCCCAAATGTCAGTTGATATTCCAAATGAAGGGTTTCTACACAAAAATTTTCTGAAACCATACTGGAAAAGAATGATACTATTATTTCTTTTTAGGTAACAAATCAATCCATTAGTATTCAATCTATCCATTAGCTTGCAAAAAAGCTAGTCAACGAACTTGACAACTACTGAAGTGCTGGTTCATTACACAGCCATTACTAACCCTCCCAATGCCTAGGTGGGTAACACCAGTAATATACCTCCCTAGTCAGTGGATGCCTACCAACTACTACCTAGAATTATATCCGTGCAGTTGAATCTAATTAGATACTTAAAGCCTAAAATACAAGTAACATGCAAGTTCTCTCAACGATGTTTTAATGACATGGACCTTCCAATTATCACAAAGAAAAATATCTTGTAAAGGTGAGGCCACGAGCATAAATCATTGTCAGTTCTGATTAGATGCACTAAGAATGTCAAGGGAGACACTAACTTTCTTTAAGGAGACAATTCTTATACAGTATCAGAAACGTACCCTGATACAGCCGGGATTCATGAGCCTTTGAAAAAAAAAAAAATACACGAGGAAACTTTCATGTTCAGTTAAACATCCTCAAAATAAAATTGTCTAGCTACTTAGTTGATACTATTGTCTTTTCACAGTCCCAAAAAATTACAAAACAAATCAATGATTACTGCAAGCATATATTGGATAAGCACTCACTTGATAATGTGGCCCTGGTTTCCAAACTGGATTTGGAGCCACTGGTGAGAAGGCAAGCACGAGGGGTTAAGAGAAAGAATGAAGGAAAGTGGTTAGTGGAAAAACCTCAATGGTGCAAATATCAATTTAAAGATTTCTTTCATGTATAGCACTGGTGGAAAACATCCTAAAGCTCATTAGCTTAACACTCATGGCATCAAATTTTATCACTAAAAAAAAAATTAAAGAATTAATCTATCTTAATACACACACACACACACACTTTTTTTAATAAGTATTGCACATGAAGAAACATACTCCAACGATGGCCATCACAGATGAGAAAAAAGTATGAGAAAAAGAAATAAGCAATTAAAGAGATCTCTTCAGGTATCTGCAAAACTAGCTCTTGAACAGAGAAAGATTATAGGATATGGGGAAGATGAATAAAGGCAGGACATTCCACATCTTTGCTGTTTGAGGGAGAAAGGAGGTATCATAAGAGTTAATCTTCGTAGGGCCAATCTCCATACACAAGCAATGGGAAGGAACCATCAGAAACATGCCATAAATCCAAGCCTTTGTGGCAGGGACAAAGGCACACCAGCTCAAAATATAAGTGGCTGAAATAATACTTGTAGAACAAGGAAAATGCAGCTACAATACAGCATATGACAAGGGTGGTTGAAAATAGGAGATAACAGGTAGATTACTGAGACAGCGCACTTTTGCTTTCACTCTGGATAAGAAAAAGGTAAAGGATCAGCCAACCCAGCATTTGTGGCAGCAGCACTTCATATTGGAGCATATAAAACCTGTTAATATGAAACAGATGCTCACAAGAAAATCAATCATGCCACCTTAGCAATATGCAGAGGTTTTGGGAAGCAGTTTACATATTCAAACAGGGTTAAGGAAAATAAAGTAGAGCAGTGGTTCCTACCCATGGATCACAACCCAAAACTGGGCCACTAAGCCATTTCCTGTAGATGGATAAGGGTCTTCAATGCTACCAAAACATGCCTTTTCTCCCATCAATCAGTTGATTGCTAAAAAATAAAAAACTGTAGTCTAATATCAAAACTTATCATAACTATGCATGAAAGTTCAATATACTGCTTCATTCCTGACTGCCTATGACTGTAACAGTGCATTTATGTATTTTTGTGGAAAATGATCTCTAACCTAATTAAATCATCAACAAATCACTTTTTCACTTTTCTGTTTTAATCTAGTGGCAAAAATGGCAGAACTGAAATTCTATATCTCATAGTAACACATATAACAATGATCATGGAGTAAAATTGCATTATGTTATCAGAGAAGACCTGAGCAACGAGTCATTCAAGGAGAAAAAATTCAGCTGATATGTTGAAGAAAAGTAGTGCTTTTGTAGATACACAGTGGTTTCTTTAACTGGTAGGATATAAATAAGGTACAGCAACAGAGTGGTCTACTTCATCCAATAACCTGCACTAACTTGTTATTTTGTGGCTAGGCAGATTGCAACAGAAAAAGAAACACTATCAGTAACATAGCTGTCAACATGATGTGCAATCTCTGCTGAGGTGACACTGCCAGGAAGACATTCTTTTGTCAAAAGGTATGATTCATGTGCACATCTGTGACATATCAAATGAAGAAATGCTAAATGACTGCAGCCATATGAACATGTGAGCAATTTACTCCTCGGTTTTATGAATCAACAAATGTTCATGGAAAAAAACTCAAGGCATATGTATATCAAGGCCTAAAGACATGGTTGAAGTTTTTTTTATCCAGCCTTTGCATACTACAACCCAAAAAATATGTTTTAGACTTCGAATTCACTCATCAAGAGAGGGGGATCAAAATGAAATCAGTGCTTCATTGTATGCAGTGATGCTACATCTGTGATGTTCAGGGTGCATGATGGTTTCACAGTGTGAGTGAAGGAATTCAGACAGTAAATCATAATTATTTTATGTCTCTTCCACTGGAAGAACATCTCTCAGAAGTTGAGCTGAATGTACACAGGATGGACTTGTGTGTATATAACAATCATTACAAGTCAACTTGGGTAACTTATATTCTGAAAACTGTTATCCCAAGATAACTCATGTAGGGTTCTAGATGTCTTTTCTATCATTCCTAGCAAATGACAGCATGGTAGGTGTTGTTTTTCTCAAAAGTATACCTTTACAAACACTAAATTGCATCTGCACACAACAGTATGACACAGAATCTCCCAAAAATGGAACAATCAACTAGCACCTGCCATATTTTTGCTTGTTTTTCCACTTTTCTTACTCCCAATATGTTAGTGATGACTATGTAGGCACACTAATGAAGATAATACCTCATCTAATGAAAGACACTCTCACTCCAGCATATATCTATATGTTCAAATAACAGCAAGTCTCACAGAAGAATGCAAGTGTCTGGTTTATTTCTGCTTGTTTTTCCATTATTTTTTCACCCTTAATTATGCTAAGTAATGATGAATATGACTTTGATCACTATACAGACACATAAAGAAGAAAATACTTCAGATAATACAAGTTCCAACTAGATTAGTCTAGCTGATGCTAAGGAATGGACCAAAGTAAAATCATGCTTACCTCTTATTGTGCATGCTCAACAGAAAATGTGCCTATATGAACTTAAGATTGTAGATGACATTAGTAATAACAAAGATAAATGACAACCACTGAAGTGCTAGCCATCACTACTGGGAGGGTTAGTGATGGCTCTGTAGTGATCCAACACTTCAGCATTGTCAAGCTGCACTCCTTTAGCCCAGGTCACTGCCTTTTCTTTATGCCTCACCCATATGTGAACTCTTGGTAATCTGTCCAAAAACATATCTCTCCTAGTCACACATAACACTTGACAGCACTTAACTTGCATAACTCATTCTTTGCAACTCTAAATTTTCCTGCAGTAAGTTATGAATACTACATAAACCATAGTATAAAGCCAGATACAATTATCCTAAAGTATCATCCTGAGGATACCTTGCAATAAAATAGCAGAACAATTATATAATATCCTCTTGGTTAAAAATTGAGAAACTATTCCATTAATCTAAGAGATGAACCTTGACATTCTAAATAAAACATGAAGTTGTTCATATTAAGAACACAAGGAAATAACAATGATGAATGCTACACAAGTTACAATATATGGCTTAAAAAAAAACAAATTAATAACAAACACAGACTAGCCAAAAAAGAAAACTTACTGCCAGTTATTCCCCTGTGCTGCTAGATGTAAGGCAGTCATCCCATCCATAGTGAGAGGTGTTGACACATCTAGGGGAGAATGAGGAGGCTCTAGTTCCTCACCATCCATAGGGGTAAGTAGAACAGGAGGGTCACTAAGAGGCAGAGGTGGTGGTGGACCAGATGGTGAAGTACATGGTGGAGAGCAATACTGAAAGTTGAGTGAAGATGAGGGAACTTTCAAAGAGGCAAAACCTTGAGAGATACTAGTCAAAGGAGTAGAATCCACTGGAGATGTTAGGACACTTGAGACTAAGGGCAATAATGGTGGTGGTGAAGATGATGGCAACGGTGGTGGTGGTGGTGAATGTGAGGTGGGGGATGAGGAGGTATGTAATGTTGAAGAAGCAGTTGCTGCTGCAGCTACAGAGGAGGGACTTGTTAAGAAGCTAAAAGCAAGTGGTGGTGAGGCTAGGGGAGACACTGGTGGTGATGCAATTCCTCCATCGTCTGTACTTATTTTAGTGGATTGAGGGACAGGAGAGAGAGATGGTAGTAGTGGTGATGACGGTTCGGGAAGAGAAGAAAGAGAGGACAAGGATGATGAGGGAATTGGAGATGGAGATGAACAAACAACTTGTGTATTAGGGGCACTGGAGAGGTTGGGAGCTACGTTAGGTGAGGTTGGTACTGCTACGTTTGAGGAACCTGAAAAAAAAAATGGACATCAGTTAAATCACTTTATCAATAATCATGAATTATAAAAAAAATTTGTCTTTCAATCACCCCTTAAAAAACAAACAAATATCACTGCCCACAAGAGGTTTATTTAACATATTCAACATATGATATACAAGTACTTATTTGCTTTACTGAAATGATGGTGGGTATTCTAGAATTTCTGACATAGTAACTACAATAAATATCATCTCTACTTAAAAATCTATACCTAATGTGCAATCTACCAATATTCAGCCGGGCATCCCTTGAAGAACCCTCTCCAGATAATATTCATCTTTACCACAACCCTTTAAAGCACAAACTTCCATACATACACCATCCTCAACCATGTATGACTTCATTTTCTCTTACCATCTTGCTTTCTGTCTCCCCATTCAACTTCTTCCCTGCACAATCTACCAATTATCCTCTCACCATTTATTCTTTCAACTAAAGTTACTTCAAAATTACATAATTTTTTCTGTCAGTTCTAGAAACGAAGGAAGAGGTTAATAAAAAAATGTCCATCAATGAGAACCAATTAAAGATCCAATAGGTAATTACAAGAAATATGTCAAAGCAGCTTTTTTCTTTTTCCATAGATAATATATAAAATACTACAACTAGGTATCAAGTCCTGCCATGATATAGTAACACAAAGGAAAAACACAAACCATAACTGAAGGTCATAATAGTCAGTATAGTAGTATAGATCTACACACAATGACACTAGTGAGAGGCACTTCAGTCTTAAACAATACATTCCTTGCAATACATTAGGCAAAATAAAAGCCATTTAAGAATTATCAGTATGAACTGAATAACTATCACTTATTGAGCATTTTAGCTTTAGATAATCTTCTCTGGTATCACTAAATTGAAAAATAATTTGTCCAAATCATTCAGTCCTTTACCTTTACCTTCCTGCCCTATAAGCCCTTTCTATGAAACTCTCATAGCAATCAGGAACCCAGCCATATGCACCGAAGAAAGCTTTGCCCAAGGAACTTTACCACCTGCCTCCATGAAGATACGAAAGTAAATCAGTTTCTGATATGCCTTATGAGTCTGAATATTGACTGGTCAAGGAAAGAAGAAAGCTGCAAGACTGTGGAAGGAACCTTAAGTTCTTCATGCATCAGATCAAGAAGTCTTGTCCTGATGGTTACATCACTTCAAATAGCGTAAAATCAAGACAACCCCCTTCCCCTCAACAAATAGGATAGCAGTGATTGAGAGAGTGGTGACAAACACAGAGTTTCAGAGCTTCACATTTGGGAGGCTTTAGGGAGGAAGAATGTGTTTTCAGCAATGTTAAATGATGTGTGGATTAGATAATTTGCATTGAAGAACCTGTCAGAGAAATGCTTCAAGAAAAATACCTAGCATTTGTGGATCTGACAAAAATGTATGATAGTTAGGTAGAAAATATGTGATTTGGATGGAAACTGACAGAAGCAGTGATGAGTTTTAAGATGATAATGCATGCATGCATGCAGGGTGAGAGAAGGGCGAGTTGTTTCAGGTGAAGGTGATTTTATAGCAGAGGAGTGAGATGTCACTATGGTTGTTTCATTTGTTTATGGATAGGGTGGTTAGGGAGGTGGATGCAAGAGTTATGGAAAGGTGGGCAAGTATGCAGTCTGTTCTGGATTAGAGGGCTTGGGAAGTGAGTCAGCTGTTGTTCGCTGATGACACAGCGCTGGTGGCTGATTCGGGAGAGTAACTGCAAAGGTTAAGTGTGTGATAGGAGAAAGTTGAGAG
>JAUTXX010370512.1:0-13283 GCA_032273605.1 Panulirus laevicauda | reverse complement strand
TATACATAATTTATACTGTCTGCCCTTATTCATTCCCGTCGCCACCCCGCCACATATGAAATGACAACCCCCTCCCCCCGCATGTGCGCGAGGTACCGCTAGGAAAAGACAAAGCAAGTCAGCATCTTTTAACATACAGTCTCCAATTGTTTTCATGTGTAATTCAACGAAACTACAGTTCTCTATTCACAACCAGACCTCACAGACCCTTCCAAGGTTTACACCGGGTGTCTCGCATGCCCTGGTTCAGTCCATTGACAATAGGTCGACCCTGTATACCCTATATTTTCAGTTCACTCTATCCAGTGCACACCTGGCACCTTCCTGCATGTTTAGGTCCCGATCGCTCGAATTCTTTTTCAATCCATCTTCCCATCTCCAATTTGGTCTCCCGGATTCCTTGTTCCATGCACTTCTGACACATATATCCAATTTGTCAACCTTTCCTCACTCAAGTCTCTTCAGATGTCCAAACTATTTCAGCACCCTCACCACACTTTTTATTTCCACACACTTCTCTTACCCTTTTATTACCTACTCGATCAAACCACTTTACAGCACATATTGTCCTCAAACGTTTCATTTCCAACACAACCACCCTTTTCCGTAAAGCCTTATCTATAGCCCATGCCTAACATCCATATAATACTATTGGGACTACTAGACCTTCAATGATACCCATTTTTGCCCACATAAATGACCTTTCTTTCAGCACAATCCTCAGTGCTCCAAAATCCTTCGCCACCTTACCCACCCTTTGATTACTCCAATTGCTGCCATGTCCAATCCCAGGTATCTTAAACAATTCCATTAATTTTCTTCCATTCAAACTCACACAACCAACTAACCTGCCCCCTAAACTCCTTGCTAAATTTATTCACATTTACTCTGAAGTTTCTCCCTTCACAATCTTCCAGACTTTGTCCCTAATTTCCAAAGCTTCTCACTTAAATCTTCCATCAATGCTGCATCTTCAGCAAACAACTGACTCACTTCCCAAGCCCTCTCATCCCCTACAAACTGCTTACTACCTCCACTCTCCAAGACTTGCACATCTACTTTCCTCAACTCCATCGACACTTGACTGAACTTACATTTGATGCCTAGACATACATTAAGTACCATAGTTTTACCAACATTTGTCGTTGATAGCCATTAAATCTAACATACATACTTAGGAATATCACTATACCAACTTTCTTGGGCTACCTACCTTGGGCTCTCCTAGCTAGACTAAGTTTTGTCTTATCTGTGTTCCTGTATCCTTTCATTAGTTCTCAGTGTAAATACACAACCTTTATGATTTAACCAAAACAAATAAATATTTAGTCTGTCACTGCAATATTCGACTTTTTTTTTTCTTTTTTTTTGCAAGTGATGAAACTAAAAAAAAAATAGCTTGAGGAGACAGTAAACAAAAATACTAGTCTCCCTAAAAGCAGAGATTGTTCAGTGCCAGTCAACTGACAACACTATTGCTAACTTCATTCCATTAATTATGTTCCTTGCTTGTAAATCGAAGTCCAACTGAAACGTTCTATACAGTTCTTCAAATTTTCCCTACACTTTAGTCAAATTTACAAACTTCCAATGCAAGATTTGTTAATGTTTGAAATTATAAGCACTGAAAAAGCTGATCATGAAATGTGGGATGGTAAATATGCACACTAAAAAAAGTGCTTGTTAGTACCTAGTTTGAGTCCACAGAATATTGCATTGTGATACATGGATTGCTAATTCCCCACTTTTGATTGTATAATATGGATTGTAGGTTTAGGCTTTTTGTAAAATATAGGTTAAAACCAGCAGTTAATTTAAACATTCATAAAGATTTATCGCCCTCTGAAGGGGCGTTAAAGTCGCTAAAGAAAGTCATAGATAATCCTGATAAATATATTCTTAATCACTGTTCCATGACATACATAACTTCGTGTATAATGTCATTAATTTCGTGACTTAAAACTGCACAAGAGTGGGGGATTATTTTTCATCCGTATCAAAGGGAAAGTAGATGGGGATTGTAACTAACACCTACCCCCATGAATTTATGTAGTACAATAGGAGGTAAACTGCAAGACGACTTTATGAGTCATAGGTTATAAGGCTATCCATTCCGTATAAAATGGGTAGTATATCATTAAACTACAAGGTTCTTGAAACATGGGCTTTATGTCTATGGACATTTTAATCATAAAGAGTACATGGTATGACGGATGAAAATTTGTGAAACCAGGACTGTTACTCGGCAGTTTTTGGATTTGAAAGAATTCCAACATATGTTGGCACTTTTTTGTATGTATGACATGTTTCAAGATGTTAAACTATGTATTAGTCATTGAAAAAAAAAGAAAAAGGAAAAAGCCTACCATTTTCCAAGAAGTTTGCAGTGACTGCTCTCTCTGAATATGAGTATGTTTAAAGAACTGTGAAAATTGCAGAACATTTGGAGCATCGTAATCTATTCTTCAATGTTAAATAGATGATAGTGGAGAGGGTTATGAATCTTAAGGAAAATTTGGGGTTAATCAATTTAAAAGTGATACACTCGCCAACAATGAAACAGAGGCCAGGAAAACTTAGCTAACCTCTCTAACAGACGACATTCATCTTACTTGCTGATATCAAAATACGAGTCATGCCCAAGCTTGAGCATTAAGGCAAACTGCAGACTTCTGCTGCGGATTAATTCTAATACCTAAATATACACAACTATCCATGCAAAACATAGTATTTGCACACTCTTAGGCATACCTAAGCCTAAACTACCATTATTCTTTGTCATTAGACAAACAGTGTTTTGCCTATTTTTAATAAATGCCTTCCCACATAATTTTGTAACACATCACTCTTCCATTTCTCCAGTTCCAGTACAGCTTTTATCGTTTACCCTACTTTCTAGTAGAGAGTGGACTTACAGAGGTCAGCTATGGCGCACATATCTAAGTCCACTCTCTACTGGCAAGTTCTACAAAGGAGGCGCAAATTGTATATGCACCAGCAACGAGTGTTAAGGAGGTGTACTCTGTAAATGCAACATCTATATCAGTTTTTTTCACCTCATTTGCATTTAAATCAAGGAAATTCCCATCTGAATACTAAAAGACACACTTACCATCACCTGAACATGCTGTATTTATGTAGCAGTGGGAAATGATAACACTCAGGTTTTTTGGTGAAAATATGCATGTATTTATACTTACAAACAGTTTTAAGTATATACAATGGGTCGTGTACTACAAAACTAAAGTGATAAGGAGAAATGGTGGAAGGAGGAGGAGAAAAGGGCAAATCTGCCTGACGTCATAAAATGTTGGTGTAAGTGGTTAAGATTGTACTTTGGGGAAATCACTGAGATCTGTTACAATGCCACACATCTTTGATTCAGAAAAAATAAATGAAAGGTATATCAAACAATAAATAGTGAGTAATCAAATATGACTGAGGAATAGAGACACGTGTAAGAGGAGGAAACATGACAGAAAATATGCTATTGGTGCAATTTGGAAAACAGATGCAGATGAAAACTATTAAAAATCATACTTAAGGTTCAATCAGAAAATATATAAAACAAAATCTGATTGTTCGAGGAAGACAGAATCTATGTAAGAATCATTAGCAATCATACTTGGAGTAAAATGACCATCTTTCACTTAAGTAAAACTATGTTGTCAACAGTCAATACTTCTAAAAACAAAGATATAGGAGACAGGAAAATCAAGTTTGGGTATCTGACTAGGCTAAATACAGAACAAAGACAGGAACATAATGTACATAGGATAAATAATAATTAATTTACCCACAAAATTAATATACTGAATAAGAACATACTAAAATATTTACATAAGATGCATAAGATAATAGTAAGTCACTTCCCGTACAAATTCATTCTAATAACTTTTTCATTTAGGAATATTTCTGAACAATCAAGCTATGGTATTAAAATAAATCATCTGATCAAAATTCAGTAACTTTCATTGCATGAGAATGACATATGTTTCAAGGACTGCTAGAGCATATAGGTTGTACTTTATCAACAACTCTGAACTATAAAAATCAACTACAAAATCACACGCGTCAACTTTCATTGAAAAGATATACAAAACATTCGCACTGTGGGATATCCATCCCATAAAATAACTTCCCATGTAAAATATAACTTGTGCACAGCTGATTCCTATGTATATACAGAAGTGTTGAGTGCAGGAGAATGTTTTTTTTAAGTTAAATTTGCATATGGACATTCTGCCACACCAAAACACTAAGGAAAACCCACAAGTTTCCCAGCTGTTCTCTGTAACTACCAGTCGCAGGACACTATAGACCACCTTTCATAGTAAATATATCCACTTCTGCAGGCGATCACATGGTTCACTATACACTGTACATTATTGCCCCTAAGTGGAGGTGACGGGGCCACGTGGGGTGTGGGAGAACTTGCATAAAGGCCTCAAATCACTGCATATACAGTGTCACAAATTATTCACCAATATCACACTACAACACTTTCCTGTCAATCACATGTTCACTCACATATAAAACTGTCAACTCGGAAAGTATATGATCAGTATGGAGTATACAATGAGGATCTTGTCAATAAAAACGAAGACACTGAAATAAGGTCATTCGTTATAAAAGTTTCCTCTAAAACTTTGGATGTATTGCAGTTTCCAAAAAAAATATGTCCATATATGATTACCACCGGAGAAACTACGAATAACGGTTTCACAGTTTCTATCTTGCTATTTCACACACGGGCAAAATCAACAAAAAATCAGTTGATAAGATAACTTGAGCGGCCATGAAGACTTGTCCTGTTGCAGCCATGGCTCGACATGGACTTCTCAGTAATAAATTATGAGCTTAATATTAAAGCACTAGATTCACTTTATGCACCACAAATGGCCCTCAATCCAGCATGGCAAAGTGTCCTTAAAAGGTCCCAACAACTGATTCCAGAACCAAGGCGAGGAAGGTGTGATTATCCTAGTCAGCTAGAGCGGCAGGTTGACGGGCTTTTGTAGATGTACATAGTGGGAGTCCAGGAACCTCTTACACATGTGGGCAAAATGCGGCGACGTCCACTGCTGTAGCAGGAGGCGGCACTCGGACTCCAAGCTCAATTCCAGTTTGGTCACCAGGTGATGGTTCATCAGTGCCTTGGTCGCCTCCATGCTCTGTACCAACACAATAATATCAGTTTATAACATCATGCTTAGTATAAACATACAAATGAGTGGCATCATGAAACACAACAGACTTTCATGTATATGAACATGGAAGCCTAAATAATCAACTACAGTCCCTTCCTAAAGGGAATGAATTGTGCTCTATGTCCCCACATCAAGTGCTTGGATAAGAAAACCTGCATCTTGTTGCTGATACAATGAGGTCTAAGGGAAATTACTACTCATATGTTGCCTGTAAACAACATATATGCAGCTCACCACAACGATGTTATACAATAAGCATAAACGCACCTAACCCATAGTCACCAGTTAGGCAACTGTTACAAGGTTTAGGCTGCTCCCGAATAACCCTTTCCATTTCTCAAGTAACCAAATCACCTATGAGAAAGTTTAGCCAATACATGGCTCCTTTAAAATGTATTGCTGGGTTCCTCCTGCAAGAGATTACATCAGTTACTCTGGTGAGGCTGTGTCACTGGGGTGATGGTCTCATCACAGAACTTATCACTCCATGGTGTCTGTATTTCCCTAATACTGGAAGCAGCACACGCTTGGGCTGCAGAAGCTTTAATAAAGAGGACCTGGGTAACACTGAAACAGGTCCTGGGGTAATTACTAAAACACAGATGGGTAGATATGTACATAAATAAATGTTAAAATAGTTTCCATGAGATACAAACCTGAGTACCCTCTACACAATACCACCCATTCCCCTCTGTTCATTTCCTTGCAAAAATTCCTATATAAATCTAGCCTCACTTATTCTAATCTTTTTGTGAGATGAATGAGTGGGAAAGTGGAGAATCTGTATAACACAACTTTCTATGTACAAAGGTGGTTTTTGAGGGGCGGAGGGATGGGTACTGACGAGTTATCCATAGAGAGAGTCATGCGATTTACGAACTGTTACGTGTGAGATGGAGATTAAATATTTCCAGCAATCTCTTTACAGCACTTGATATCCACTTAACTCATAAGACTCTTTCTCAGTGACTCCTCCATTTTCCTGTGGTAAGCACTACGCGATAGCCCTGCCTTTTGACAAAACCTCATCTTAAGTACTTGGCTTGATACTCCTGCTGCCTCCCAACAAAGATACTGAAGTACATACTGTCACACTAATCCATCTCACAATTAGTAAAGATCATTTAGGCTAAAAACTACAAATATTTTTTCTTTTGTAAGAGAGTGTGCAAACTGGTTTTATGAGAAAAAACTTTCAAATCTCAACAATGATGCACTTACACCAATCTAAACCTGTCTATCAGGTATTACTGTCCCATACCCAGTTCGTGGGGTGGATCAGGTACACTAACACCCTAGGCAACATCACAAATCCTCAACCTGCCTAATACGCTAGTGAAGTAATAAAACCCCTTACTTTTCACTTTACACACTATGCACTTGTTCAATGAAGAAAAACATCTGTGTTCACTGATCAATATGAATGAATATTACATGAAAAGCAAGTTAGGGAATAACGTTATCCCTTAAATCTTATTGTTAAGACGGGATGTTCTCATTCCCCAACACACCTACTCCAAAACATGAGCCACCAAGACATAAGTGTCCCATCATAAGCCTTAAGGTATAAGACATAAGTGTCCCATCATAAGCCTTAAGGTAGATTCCCCCATTACAAACTAAGGGGGCCATGGACCGCGCGCGCTGTACGTGTTCCCTTCCTGGCCTCTCTCGCCCGCATTCCTCGCCGCCATTCCCCTGCCAAACAACTCATCACATTCAAACTCCCGTCTAGCACCACTACCCTGGCGAACACACACACACACAAATACACACACACCCACACACAATACACACAGGAACAACCGTTACTTCTTATAATTTACGTTTTAGAGAAACAAATTTTTCTATTTTTTTAACAAAACGGTTCCACAAGAGAATCGTTGCCCAGAAAGAATATTTCTAAACGTTCTTCTAAACATATCAAAATGAATCCATGCAAATAGAGACGTATATGCAAATGTTTAAACTATACTCCTCGCACTTCCTTAACAGTGTCAGTGTAGAGACAGTCACAAAGCCTCGCCTTTGACCGCAAATCTAAGAATTATCCACAAGCGAAGAGTTGTTACCTTCAACGGCCTCCTTTGTATTATTGTTGGCTATTTGCGAAGCAGTTTACAAATACTGCTTCCAAATCTATAAAGCGAGCCGCCTGAATACTCTAGTAGGCCAACCACAATAATTCACCAAACCTAGGAATGACTAATACTACGAAAGCCTATCTTTCATGTGAAAACGCTACACATACCGTTCTCAACAAACCTACGCATAAAACAAGAGCAAACCTCCAACCAAGAAAGTCCACTCTCTGGGCTATTTAAAACCACTCCCGAGTGCAAGGGCGTAGGTGAGAGAGGCAGAGTGCACTTGGCATGCGTCAGCGAGAGTTGGGGAGGCAACATGGCGAACCTTCTCTCCATTTCCTATACACTTGTCCCATCCCAAACCCACCAGTCCTTTAAACTCTCTCTACTATAATATCGTGCCACAAGATATCGGGGTATTATTGTGCGTGAAGAAGAGAGCAGAACCTTTCAGTTATTCCCCAAGGTCAGCACTCCACATCTTTTTAACTTTACACGCAGTTACCAAAATCGTGTTCAATGGTCTGGTTTCGGTGATAACCCAAACTAGCATTGTGGTTAAGACTGACTATCTAAATGTATAAACTTCAACCTACATTCACACAGACCAACGTGCAATGAGCGTTAACATGAACAATTCGATTCATCTTTTATTATGCAAACCATTCTCCTCGCATAAACGGTAACGTCAAGGTATTGCGAATTTTCAAAGGCTATTAGATCCAAATGGCCAATCCTTTACGACAATACATATGGCAGGGTTTATTTATTACATTACCTTTTTTCAATTAAGCAGCAGTTCATCTGCTTCATTCTGAGATAACTTGGGCAACTTGTAATTCACTTTAGTGCCTTTCCTTAATATCTTTTAAGGCTTCGTTTAGACGTATTCAAAGACAACTTTTTCCCATAACCCAAGACTGCATTTGTGTTCATATCAGCGGCCAAACACTTGCACTTCCAGTGATTGACAATGCCACGATGATCGAGCGCTATTACCAAGAACCTAGCCTTCACTAGCAAAGAAACCATATACTAGCCTATTGATTTTTTTTTTACCTTAAATATACACGTTCACTTGACACACTTGATTACGATGGAAAATGCATTACAACAGCATATTCACACTCGTTTCCTTGCCCTACCTGTTGTATTAGCTGGTTCTGTAAATTTTTACACACTTCTGCAAGACAAACGGATTGTTTTAGAGTTTCTCTCCTGCGAAAAGAAATAAGGCATCATCACACTCTTAAGACACCTATATAACGGGAAATCCACGACAGTTCTTCGTTATAAGTAATGGATAAATATGTAACCAGCTTAAGAAGCAAGTGCGTTTACATTCTGGTGTCCGGATATTATGACAAGTAACGAGTACTTTTTAAAAACTCAATAGCGTTGATTCCGGCGAGCAGATTTATTAGTAGTGTTGATGCCCAATTATTCCATTCTATTAATTCTCTCTAGGAATACGGAGTAATTAAAAGAACATTTCCAGCCCTCAAAATGACAGACTTGTTTAAACAACCACATTGCGTCGTATTCAGCCAGGGGGTTCAAAATGAAGTTAAAGAACGATGGTTTTGGATTCAGTTTTACAACTCATTAAAACTACGTTCATTCAATACTGCAACTGACTAAATGTACAATACTTTTGAACGTTTGACGTACCTAATTCTTTCTGAAGTTATGTAACAAGTTCTTGCCAATTCTAATTTCACATTTTTCAATATTGCTAGTCTCAAAAAGTTGTCCCCAAATAGTAATATATGACAATTTTTACAGTATGTGATCGTTAGGATAGCACACACTTTTATCCCTTCAGAAATCATACGCATGCCCGTTCCTTTGTCCACTACGACAGACATCCCGCCCCACTGTCTGCTATGACAAACAATACGGCTCGTCCCCTCGTCCTGTACACAAGCAGCGCGTCCTCTAGTCCAGAGCAATAATTACAGCTCGTACTCTAATCTAGTACCATAAATACCACTCGTCCTCATATCCAGTCCGATAAATAACGTCCGACCTTTTGTACGAAATCATACCGTTCATCCTCCGATAATACAAAGGAGAATGCAAGGGGCCAACCTAGTCGTGAAAGATAGTCAGTAGCTGAATAGTCCGGGTTCGCCAGCCAGCTTTCCTGCCGTGCACAGATGGGGGGAGACTTGTGTTAGGCAGTCACAGGCGGCTACGAGCAGCCCCGTGTAGTGAGGTGCGGCGTGTTGGCTTGGCTCAGGTGACGGCCAGACCCAGGGAGGAACACTAGTGGACAGGCTCTTTGCAGCGTTCCCCAATCCTATCCTGTTCTACTGTATGTGTAAAATCCGGTGTACTCTACAGTTTCTGTATTATCATCAATAATCTATACACCACCACGAAGGAAAAATACTCCAAGGAAGTGTGCCTTATCTCCAGTGATACAGGAAATCTTAGGGGGATCAGGAAGTGTAAGAGGTTGAGGAGGGAGGCGCGTGAAAGGGTGGATGTGTGTGATGATGCCAGAGAACAAGTGACAAGAACATTAGCCCGTGTAATACATGTGGTGACTAACGAGTGATATACTTGACTTCTAGAGCAAACAACTCATTTAATGTGTGTCCCGGTGTTAAGAGGCCTCTCGCCACCAGTACCAGCAGAGGTACAAGGTGTCTCCAACGGTTCGGGGACTCGGTGAACGGAATTTACTAGTTTGGTTGAACAAAAGTTTGTGATGTGTGCAATCTGGAAAATAAAATATGTACTATAAGATGAATTGTGTCCGCAAGTCCGGATTTTTTGAAGAATGTTAAAAGTTACCGTGAGAAGTGTGTGAGGTTTCGAAAACTGAGAAAGCGATAATTAATGACTCCGGTCTTGTGGTGGGTGTGTTGGAGGGTAAGGATGGTAACTGTGTAGTGATGAGGCGGAGGGCGGGGTGAGAGAGAAGCAGTAGGGTAGCCAAGTGAGGGCGAGGCGAGGGGGAGGCAGACCTGGCACGCACACACACGGCCGCTGCCGCCGCCGCCCCTCACCAGAAAAACGCCTCACACAAAACAACGAAGATGCGAGTTAACTCCACTGTTGCCAACCGTATATTACCCCCGATACACGTAATTTCAATATGCTGGGTGTGGTCACTAAAACTTCCAACTCTTGCAGTCTCAACACATCATCCGATAAAGAGAACCCGTACATAATACATACCAAATACATAATGACATCCGCTCCCTGCTCAAAAGACATATACACAAAAGCGACAAAGAAACTAAATGCCCTCGGAAAACTAACAAGCACTAGATTTGGACAAGAATACCTTAATATCTTTGACTAACGATTCATCCACTCCCCTTTAAACGATGTCTCACCTGCCTGGTCTCCCATCCTCTTAAATAAAAGCAAATCTAGTACTGACGGTGCACACCATACAAAATTGCGCGCTCACAACAATCATCACAGGCTGCCTAGCTACCACAAATACTAAACACCTAAACAAAGATGGTCCCAATACAGACCCAATTCTATATGCAACAACACTTAAGATCCATTCCAACCAAACCACTCTATAACTAACCCACAATAAATAAAAAGCTCAACCCTCCTTCACACTTCTGTAACCTCTACTCACAGGTCCTCCCACAAAAATGACACCGGCAAAACACATACACACTGAAATAACTTGACAAGCGTGAAACCGACCTCCTAACTTAGTAATACACAAATGGATATCTAGGCACTCTTGGAATTCTTCAATCACTTTTTTTTTTAGTATATTTACTAGTAATTTTTTTACCAATTACTTTCAACTACTAAATATCTAAGCAAATTCCAATATTTATGTGTTATGGCAAAAAAATAATATGGTAGTAGTTTTAAATACCACAAATTTTGGAAAAAATTATCTTTTCACCTAATCACAACACTTCAGCAATTCAAAAAAAAATTTCTCAAAACTGCTGAAATACACAAATCCAGGCTCTACTTCCTGAACTTTATTTCCTCAACTGAAGTTCCAGTCTAATTACACAGAGTTTGTACATAGGTTGTCCTAAGTTACTTTTACGCCTCCAGAAGAGGGTTATTATGATTCTCTTACATCACTACCTCTCCTCTTCCCTTTTCCTTACACCAAAAAAAGTACTTCATATAATCTTGTCAGTTCCACAAACTTGACCAGTAAGACCGACTTTCTAAAAACTGCCACATACCCTACCTGTGCAAACACAGGAATAGCTTCCCTAGAATGTAGTAAGGCTCCGCAAAGCCACCAGCCTTGATTGATACCACTGATAAAACCATACATCTTTCAGCTTATTATGGTTGAAGGTGAACCTAAGACAACACACTAAGCTTCACTAATGAGAGAAATCTAGATGATTTCTTTTCTAATTCCTCCAAAGTTTAAACTTTGAAGAAAGAGGAAATGTCCATGCCATTTACATAGAAATGCATGATTTCTGTTCATGGACGGAACAAGTGACAAATACTTGTTATCACAGCACAATACATGAAACCACTCCCACCAAAAAAAAGGTATCCAAGGACTGGAAGAAAGAAAATAGGGAAGACATGAAGAAGAAACGTGAGAGGGGGATGAACCATAAGTTGATTAGATTAAAGAGTGAGAGTAAGAATGAATGAAGAGGAGACCTGAAGAAAAAGATGACAGGTGGGTCTTCAGGTTGAGGTGTGTATAGTTGAGAGATATTGAGACAGTTAAAAGATAGATTTGCTGGGTTTAGTGGGTGAGAGATGAGACAAAATTTGAGATGGGCTGAGAGGCTAAACAGTGGGTGTGGGATGATTGGTTGATATATATATAGGTAGAAAAGTTATGATTTGCAAATGAAACTCACAAAAGTGGATTTACAAAGAGGAGTATGAAAGATAAGGAGAAGGTAGGACTGATAAAGAGGACGAGGTGCAAGGATGAGATATAAAAATGTTGATAAAAGAATTTAAATTTTGAAGGAAGGTGATAACAAGGTGGAAAAGGAGAACAAATATTAGGGAATGAGAAACAAGGTACACATACGGTACACATACAAACTGGTACCACAATGCTGCAGTATCAAGCAAACTTATGCAAAGGAAGTACTATTAAACATGTGCCTCTTTCATTCTGCAGGATCATATGACTGAATGAAGACTGTTGTGCTTGCTTACAACGTGGTGCAAAAATTCACCCAAGAAAGGTGACTCCCCACTCATCGATCCTCCCTGAAAGATCTGTCACAGGCAATATGGTGGCGACTGTGAGTGTGAAGACAACAGCTTCAGCAGCAGGAATGCTGCTAACAATGGTTTTGATGTTAGTGACAACAACAGAAGCAAATGCAACACCAAGTACCACAGGCCAGATTGAGGATGACTCAAGCATAAGCAACCTACTTGAACACCTATCACTGCTCTACAAAAACACCTATGTCGTCTATGGCAATGGGGTAATTCATCTTCACTCTCCTTGTCATTTAATAAATATTATAAATGTAGATCTTGAATACTGAATCCTTTTAATAATCACTATGATGAAACAAAATTTGTGGGTATCTTTGTATCCCTGAATTTAAGTCTAAAATCTAAATGCACGTGATTACACAACAACCCATGCAAATTCAAACTACAAGTAATTTTTTGATGGTAAAATAATTGATAAAATGTGTATCTGGCTCTGGTTAGGATATATATGAGTGAGGAAAGATTGACAAAGAGGATATATGTGTCAGAGGTGGAGGGAATGAGAAAAAGTGGGAGACCAAATTGGAGGTGGAAGGATGGAGTGAAAAAGATTTTGAGTGATCAGGGCCTGGACATACAGGAGGGTGAAAGGCGTGCATATATATATATATATCTGGGGATAGGGGAGAAAGAATACTTCCCACGTATTCCCTGTGTGTCGTAGAAGGCGACTAAAAGGAAAGGGAGCAGGGGGCTGGAAATCCTCCCCTCTCGTTTTTTTTTTTTTAATTTTCCAAAAGAGGGAACAGAGAAGGGGGCCAGGTGA
>JAUTXX010370511.1:0-21560 GCA_032273605.1 Panulirus laevicauda | reverse complement strand
GTTAGCTATATAGTGGTTTGGGTGGGAGGGGTCTATTCCTGTGAAATGGAATTGAGTGTCAAGCACATTGAGGTGGGACTGCCCTGGGAGGATCTTTGTTTTATTATGAAGGTATTGAGTGTTTGTTGTTGTTAGGTAGCCAGTAATTGTTTTGAGTGCATTATTTTGTACTGTTCGCAGCTTTGAGAAGATGGAGGAACAGGCAGTTGAAACATACTTTAAAGTGGGGCAGATGAATTGTTTGTATAGGATATTGAGGGATTCTTTTTTGTTCCAGTCCGATGCTAGTTAGTGTTCTGAGGGCATTTAGTTTGTGCGTTGCTTTTATATTGATGTAATGAGTGAATGTCATGTATGTGTTGCATGTAATGCCCTGAATGGTTGGGGGGTTTTCTCAGTGGGAGAGATTGTTCATTCAGTGTGACTGGGGATTGTGTACTGGAGTCAAGTGTATCTAGGGTTAAAAGAGTGATTGAAGACATCCATGGAGACGCAGACATTCTGTTCTTGGTGAGCCGCTCTACTAACTGTATAATGTAGTATTGCATGTCATGTTTCTATAGTGGTGTTTGGAAGGATGTTGTGATGTGATTGTGAAGTCATCTATGTATGAAAGGACCTTCACGTTGAAAGTAACAATAGGTCACGTAGGAAGAGTTTGAAAAACAAAAAACTGTTCCTTGAGGAAATCCACAGTAGAGTGTAAGTGCATTGGAGGTGAAGCTACTGTGAGTGACTTTTTCATGGAAAGCGGCAGTGAAATTGGCCAACCACTTTTTGTTGATGCGTTCATGGTTGTTGTCAAGTATTGCCTAATTTAACCTAACCAAATTGGATATTGAAAAATAGAGTGAAAAAGATTTTGAGCGATCAGGGCCCGACATGCAGGAAGATGAAGGGCGTGCTCCAGATAAAATGAAATAGAACGCTGCGGTACTCAGGGGTTGATGTGTTATCAAGGGACTGAACCAGGGCACGTGAAGCAGCCAGAGAAACCATGAAAAGGTCTGTGGGGTCTACTTGTGAATAGGGGGCATTGCATGCGATGGCTAGAGAATAGATGTGAGCGAATGCAGCCTTATTTTGTTCCTGGTGTTTCCTCACTAATGCAGGAAACGGCAATCAAGTGTGAAAAATATATATATGTATATATGAGACTTGTTCTCTATTTCCCCCTAATGCTCAGTATGACCTGGTTCAGTCCATTCACAAAACATCGACCCCAGTATACCACGCATCAACAATTCACTCTATCCCATCCCATCTATGCCCATGTAAGATCATGATATTCAGACTTGATCATAATGTTGCAGGATCCCATGTAAGATCCTGATGTTCAGACTTGATCATAATGTAGCAGGATCCCATGTAAGATCATAATGTCCAGACTTGATCATAATGTAGCAGGATCCCATGTAAGATCCTGATGTTCAGACTTGATCATAATATTCAGACTTGATCATAATGTAGCAGGACCCCATGTAAGATCATAATGTTCAGACTTGATCATAATGTAGCAGGATCCCATGCAAGATCGTAATGTTCAGACTTGATCATAATGTAGCAGGACCCCTTGTAAGATCCTAATGTTCAGACTTGATCATAATGTAGCAGGATCCCATGTAAGATCATAATGTTCAGACTTGATCATAATGTAGCAGGATACCATGTAAGATGCTAATGTTCAGACTTGATCATAATGTAGCAGGATACCACGTAAGATGCTAATGTTCAGACTTGATCATAATGTAGCAGGATACCATGTAAGATCATAATGTTCAGACTTGATCATAATGTTGCAGGATACCATGTAAGATCATAATGTTCAGACTTGATCATAATGTAGCAGGATACCACGTAAGATGCTAATGTTCAGACTTGATCCTAATGTAGCTGGATAATGCGTAAGATCGTAATGTTCAGAGTTGATCATAAGGTCGTGAATCCCATAGTCAGTCTCCCAATATGGGATTGAATGGTCCAAAGCAAAATAAATCTATATTGAAGGTTGTTATTGTATTATACAATCAGATACTGTATTATACAATCCGATATTGTATTGTAGAAGTTATTCATGATTAATGATTAACCAGTTGATGAGTAAATGATTATTATAATGATGATAAAGGTTTGGGATCGTGCGGTGCGAGGTTGGGGATCCCATGGTCCCCAGTCAGCTGTTGTATCCCAGCGGTGGGACGGACGCGTCGTCATGTCCCTTTATGTAAGACAACTGTGCTCCATCTTCCCTCGTCGTCATGGCGGCCTTATATCCCGTGTTGGTCATAGTGTCAGGTTGGGATCCTCATCCCAGAGTGTCCCGAGGAAGGCGGGCCGGCTGCTGGGTGTGGGCTTTGGTGTGGGGGCCATAGTGGGTGTGGGTTATATGTACGACATATATAAGAAGGTCACCACCCCACTCCTCAACCCATCACTCCCACAAGACTACATCCTCCCACATAAACCTCCAACCTTCAACCCAGCCAGGAAGGTACGGTCAACCCACTACCTTTAACCAACTCCTTGCTTTAACGTCAAACTGATTCAGTCACTAGGTTTAACGAAGTACCAACTGCTTGGTTTAACATGAAACTGATTCAGTCACTAGGTTTAACGATGCACCAACTGCTTGGTTTAATGTTAAACTGCTTCACTAGGTTTAACATGGAACTGGTTGACTAGGTTCAACGTGGAACTGTCTACTTGGTTTAACGAGAAACTGGTTGACTAGGTTTAACGTGGAACTAGTTGACTGGGTTTAACAAGAAACTGGTTGACTAGGTTCAACGTGGAACTGGTTGACTAGGTTTAACGAGGAACTGGTTGACCAGGTTTAACGAGGAACTGGTTGACAAGGTTTAACCTGAAGGAGGAACGGGTTGACTAGGTTTAACGAAGGAAGGACTGGTTTATGAAGGGTTTGAAGGTTTGTTGGTGCATGACAATCGTTAATATGGGAACGGAAGGCAGCAACTTGTAGGTGTTAATGCTGGACACTGACCCTTAACGACACTTCTGCCCCATATCGTTGGTCTAATGATTGGGTCGTATAGAAACTCGAGGGTTAGACATGCATGACGAGGGACCAGGATGCATGACAGGTGATGTGCCGGAGGGACCAGGATGCATGACAGGTGATGTGCCTAAGAGCACAGTCTTGGATTGTACTTTATTCTTGATATAAATGATATTGAAACGTCATTAGTGCTATTCTGATTTTTTATTTCATGTAAGCCGAGATGGCAGGGGCAACAAAGGCCCCCATGGAGGACATCTCATGAATTATATATATATATAGAGAGAGAGAGAGAGAGAGACCATTGGAAGCCCATGGTGAGGAATGTCTGCTGATGACACTAAGGTATGCCAATCATTACGCACACCTGAACATCTTCAAAGTGATCTGTTAACTCTTTATGATGGTCACTCGACCAGCAGATGTAATATCTAATGTTGGTAATTGTAAATGTCTTCATGTTGGCTTAAGTGACAGAAGACGAGTATATGCTTGATGACAGGATTGCTGGAAATTCTGACCAAGAGAAAGATTTGGATCTGAAATCCAGAAAATTGTAAAGTCATTCGTTAAGCCCCAGAAGTAGTGAAACGAGCAGAGTGTTGAGGAGGATACATAAAATCTATATAGCCTAAGATATAAGAAATGCAAATCTTTGGTAGTATGATTACATCTTGAATACGTAATACAGCAGGGAAATTCTGCATACAAAAAGATAACTACAGTGAAAGAACTCAAAGACATTCCACAAGAACGATTAAAGTTACAGATAAATTACATAATGAGGAAAGATTAAAAGAAACGATATCATCAAAGTTCTGAAGATCGAGGTCTGATATGTTTGAAGTTTTTAAGACTTTGCAGGACCCTGAAGGTTTGAAAGTCGAAGTTCTTGCAAGTTAAGTGATGTTACCCAAACTTAGGTCCACCCAAAGATCTATGAACTATATTGGAGACTGGATTTAAGGAAACATTTCTTTGCTCAGCATCTCTTTGATAAATGGAAATATGTTAATAGAAATTGTTGAAAGTGTTAGTATTAAATGATCATAAGTCAAAAATAGAATGAATTTTTTTTGCCAATAAAGGTGTTCTATAGAAGACGGCTGCCTGCCCTGCCCCCATCTTGAGGACTAGTGAGGAGATGCAGTGATTACTGTCAACTTGTTGCAGGACCTGGTATATGGTACATACATCGCCTACAGCTGACAGTTCTTCCCATAATATTTACTGGCTTTTCTACTCTGATAATTTGTCCGATAACATTTGCAAGCAGATTGATGGAACCAGCTTAGCCTAACATACGATTAGGGACAAAGTGTCAATGGGGTCTGCAGAATGTGTTATAATATTCAAAACTATGGCAAAATTAGATTAGTCATGCAGCCCACTGATAGTGCTACAAACCTTGTAATGTTTTATGCTTAAAGATAAAAGGATATGTTGATATCATGATATGGTCAAAACGTAGAAGACAGACGTGCAAGAATAGAATTATAGAATATGATGATTTGGGTACCAATTAAATCCTTGCAAACTGTAGTGTACATGTATGGTTTGGCACTTGAGTTATAACACCTCATACTCCATTAATTTCATTAATTTTAAGTTTTTGTAAAGTGAGAAGGGCCTTGAAGTAGAGGGAAACAGTGGGTAAAACTCATAATAACCAGGTGAGCGGATAAGTTTTGCATTTGTAACGTTTTCTTTCAGATTTAGTCAGCAGTGAAGTCAGGAAGGTTGCATATAGCAACCTGATGTTTTCTAATGTCCTCGTGATATGCATGAATACATCAGAAAAGTGACTCTCGTGCTGATGGCTGACAATAACATTACCCTGGGGCTTGTTTGGTTGCTGTAGAGTTTTCATTGGTTCATATGTCAATAAATATACCAAAAGATGTCATAATATAAGAGAACTTACCTGTGGAGTTTAGATGTGACTATTATCCACTATTGATCATGCATTCAAATGAATTTTGCCATGCATTATAACATTTGAATTTAACTGAACCTAAGTTCAGCATTTATGTTAGGTGAGTTCAGGTGTCTAATTAGATTTACGACTCAAATTTCCATGTATAAGATCTATTCCACACAAGGTCAGATTCCTATATCTCCATAGACACCTGAACTCCATGTTAATCATCTATACTAAAGGAATCGGTGGCACCTTTGATTGCCATACTTGTTTTAGTAAAGTTGAAATTTCACTAATAATAGCATCCGCTAGACATATGAAGTAGACAGGTTATCTGTATGTTTTTATACTTACTAAGCATTGATTAATCCTACTTTTACCCTTGGCCTTCATAGCCATGCTGTGAACGATTTATTAATATCAAAAGGTCAGTTTTAAGAGTGAAAAAGTAAAATGCCACATACTTGAATCACTTTACTGTGGCACCAACAATTCCAATGATAGATCTTTCTGGTCTCTAGCTAAGGGCATTGCTGACAACTCCTGTTGTTCTACCTTTCCTTCACTTTCCTGTAGCGATGATGCTATAGCTGTCTCTCCCATAGACAAAGCAACTCTCTTTGGTTCCCATTTCTCCTCTAACTCTACTATGGATGACACTAACATTTCTTCACCCCCTGATGCTCCTCTTGCTAGTCCTATTCCCCTCCTGATAATTTCCTTTTGGACTCTGAAAAGTGCTTCTCCCTCTGGACACAAGCAATGCTTACGGTCTTGATGGCATCCATTCTTGTGTACTGAGGGAGTGCACCTCCAGACTTACACCTATGCTTTCTCATCTGTTCCTGTTTAAAAACCTGAACTTTTCCTTCTCGGAAGCATGCGTTGGTACATTCCATCCCTAAGAAGAGGTATGGTTTCAACCCAACAACCTATCATCCTGTTGCTTTGACATCTAGCCTCCTCTCTGGTTGATCTATCTCCATGGTTCTTGATGGATCAGCCTCTACCCCTATCTCCATCAACGGTGGTGTTCCTCAAGGTTCTTTCGTATCCTCTACACTTTTTCTCCTTTTCATCAAATAAGCAAATGTACTCATATGCTAACAAAACAACACGACATTCCTCCATATCCTTTAATTCTGCCATGCAGTCTGCATCTCATCTTGACAACTTCCTCAACAAATTCAGACTTGGACAAGATATCTCAGTGGGGTAGAGAAATCCAGTTAAGGTTGATACCCCAAAAAAACCTAGTTTCTACCCATGTCTTTGTCAAACATTCCTCACAACTTTCTACTCTCTTTTGATGGTTCTGTAATTCCCTCTCTTGACCCAGTGAGTAAACCTGTTATTACTGTAACATCCATTCTTTCTTGGAAACCCCACATTACGGAAATAAGTAAGTCTGCCTCAAAGAAAGTGGGAGTCTTGTTTAAGTGTCAAATTTTTTTTTCTTGTGAACCATTACTCCATTTATCCAAATGATTGATCTGTCCTTGTCTGGAGTACTGCTCTTACATATGTGGTTTTTCTAGCTCTGCGTCTTCCTTAACAGAGTTGAGTCTAAAGCAATCCGACTTATAGACCCTTCTAGGCTCACTTTCAATACGTAGGTATTACTTTGGCTTTTGCTGCTGAGACTAGGCTGCTTGTGTACACCCAATACTAAGTAGACCACACAATACTTGGCAAGCTGCTGAGTCACATGATTAGTGTGTAGCCATTGGGAGGTCTGGGCAGTTTTGATATCTGTTTCTTTCCCTACACCTCGAATCTTTGGAACTCTCTACCTTCTCTTGTATTTCCCAATAATTTTGACATGGCACATTTTAAAAGACAAGTTTTGCGCTTCCTTCAAAATTCATAAATGCTATCCTTGTTTCTTCTATTTCCCTTTTATATTGCGTTTTGTATTTTGATTAAAGCCCAGCCTTGATGTGGACTTTTGTCTGTCATGAATTTATTCTGAATACTCTGCGCTTCCTAAACCTTCCCTCTGTTTGTCCATAAATTTCCCCGTTTGTTTTGTCTATAGTAGTAGAGTACCATACCATATCTTGCCCTTTCTATAGCTTCATTCAGTAGTTCACTCTGCCCCTTTGGTTCATATCCCCCTTACCCTTGTCCCACAGTTTCATAATCTACCGTAGGTCCTTCTTCCTTAGATGAGAATTATTTTGTATTTTCTCCCATGATTTCTTTTCATGGTCTTTAATTTCTGAGATTTGCAGATCACTTGATTCAAGGTCATGTTGAAGGCCAATAACATATGAATAGGAGTATGTATGCAAACTAATTGGAGTGGATTATTGTATTTTTTTATTCATGGTAAAGTACCTTGCATGTGATTGAAGATTTGTTATTTTAAGGCTCATGTACAGTAATTACAGTTTGAAAAAGAAAATATTCATTTGAGAATATTTATTTCAGATCCAGATTCCAACAGACTTGACCGGCTTGAAGATAACCCTGTTTCAGTATCAGACCTGCCCATTTTGCTGTAAAGTTAGGGCATTCCTAGACTACTATGGCTTTTCTTATGATGTGATTGAGGTCAACTCGGTTACTCGCACACAGACAAGATGGACAGATTATCGCAAAGTTCCCTTTGCTGTTGTAGAACTTCCTGGATTAGACACTGTATTGGTAAGCTGATCATTGTTAATCAGGGATTTTTATAAGATGTTTGATGGGAGAGGATCTCATGGTAAGTAGGTATATAAAGAATTACATGTTTGCCAGGTTGTGTGCGTGTTAGGGAGGCAAATATAGCTTCCATATAATGCTTGTCCTTTTGGAAAAGGATGCCTGTGAGTGTAACAAAATATACTGGATGGCCAGCCAACCATTTACCCCTGTTTCTTCTCACCCATGCACATCAGACTTGTAAGCAGTAATAATATTTGATGAAAGATCGAGAAATATCGCTGTCATTGAACTTTCTGGTTTGGACGTGAGAAGATACAAGCATGGCTTAGATAGGACAAAATGTGTGAAAATTCACAATTAATGTCTGTCTCTGAACTGATTTTTAGTGAATTGTAACTTAAGGCAGTTGTGAGTGAATTAATCTCTGAACATGACAGTCTTCAAGCCTACAGGAAACATAATACCAGTTAGGCTTAGCGACAAAGGCATGTGCTCAAACTAACAATAACCCTGCACACCAGTTGAAATTTTTTATTTAACACAACTTGAGTGCCATTTAGCTGTTGATAAGAGTAGATGAATCATTTCTTGAAATTCTATACCTTTCTTCAACTATCTGTATTCCTTCCATGAGATTGTAGCATTCTGTAACCCACGAGTCCAGAACCTGTACTTAAGGGGTTTCAACATTCATCATAAACAGATTCTACATTCTCAATGATTTAGAGCAAATTGTCTCCCATCCTACCCATATTCCTGACTGCTGTGACCATTCTTCTAATATTCTGGATCTGTTTTCGTTTTCACCTCTAATCCTTCAAGCTTTACCTACACAATCTTGCCTTCAGTTGGTTCATTAGGCCAAACTTTCATAAATATATCTGTTTTAAATGGCACTTCCCCTTCCAGCAGCCCCTTCTAAACGAAAATATTGGCACCTCAACAAAGCTGATTAAAATAACTTACAAGATTCTTTTATGATTTTCCTAGGATGAATTACTGTCTATTATGTGTTGATGCTTCTGTTTATGTCAAATCCATAGCAGAAGTTATTGTTGCAGCAGTGGAAACATTTATCTCCACTTCCTCCAAGACGACCCCTTCTTCCAAAACATGGTTCAACCATTTCTGTTCTGATGCCATTCAGGCAAGGGATCAGGAATATCAGGCTTGGAAAAACTCTCTTTCCTTTGACTCCCATTCAGCATTTATCACTGTCTGTAATCATTGCAAGTACATTATCCATGAGGCAAAGCACTCCTGTATTCAAAGGAAGTTCAATAATCTCTCTTCATCATTCACTGATACGTCTTTCTAGGCTTTAGCTAAGGACATCACTAGCAATTTCTGTTGCTCTGCCTTTCCTGTACTTTCCTTTTCTGAGAGTTCTATACCTGTCGCTCTTGTGGACTAAGCAACTCTTCGGTTCACAGTTCTCCTCTAACTCTACCTTGTATGACTTGGACATTCCTTCACCCCCTGATGCTCCTCTTACTAAGCCTGTGCCCCTTCCCATTATCTCTTTTCAAACTGTCAGAAAAGTGCCTCTCTTTCTGGTCACAAGCAAGGCGTATGGTCTGATGGCATCCGTCATCATGCACTAAAAGGGTGTGTGTCTGAACTTGCACACTCGTCTGTTCAAATTCTGTTTAAAAACCAGAGTTTTTCCCTACTTCTTGGAAGCATGTTTTGGTGCTTTCCATCCCAAAGAAGGTTGACCATTCTAACCATCCTAACTGTTATCCTGTTTTTTGACATCTACCTTTTCCAGTCTTTGAATCCCTCCTCAACTCCCATAACGTCAGACATCTTGAATCTCACAGTCTTCTCTCCGAGCACTAGTATGGCTTCTGTAAGGGAAGATTCTCTGATGATATTCTTTCCCACCTTGCTAATGTTTGGTCATCATCCCTGAAAGATTTTTGGAATTCTTGTGCAGCTTCCCTTGACATATTCAAAGCTTTTGACAGGGTTTTGCATCAGGGTTCCATCTCTTAAGCTTTCCATGCTGGGCTTCCCTCCTTCATTTTGCTCCTTTGTATCTAGCTTCCTCTCTTTCCAATTTATCTTCATGGTTATTGATGGATCAGCCTCAACCCCTTTCTCCACTAAATAGTGGTGTTCTCCTTTTTATCAACAATTTCCTTTCTTCCATAAATAACCAAATGCGCTCAAATGCTCATGACTCTGCATTCCTCCACATCCTTCGATTCTATTCCTGCTCCCACTCGATCTGCATCTTTTCTTGACACAACTTCCTTAACAAACTCAAACTTGGACAGGATATCAGTGGGATAGACAAAAGTCTATAATCTATTTGCACTTTTGGAGATTCTGTTAATTCAGATGGGTTACGTGCAGATTTTTACAACCCTCAGGAATAGGAGGCATAGGCAAGGATTTTACAAATGAGTGAGCTTCTAAATTAAAGAAAAATACTGGATTCATAAATACTGTAAAAATGTAAATGAAATGGAAGTTCCAATGCACAAGAATGGTCACAGAAAGTTGAGAAGAGATTTTTCAGTTTTGAAGTGGGAATATCCTTTGAAGGTACAGCCTCTCTGTCACAGCAGCTTTGAATTCCATCACTTGTGGGGTAAGCGATAAGTTTTCTTTAGCCAGGACACTGAGATTTATGTCAATATAGCTCATGAGTGACGAACACTTAGGAGCAAGTGATCCCGTAAACAGGTCATAGGCATGTATGTGTTGAACACCCAGGAGCCAGGCATGTGTTGAACACCCAGGAACTAGGCGTGTGTCAAACACCCAGGAGCCATTGATCATCTAGACAGCTCATAGACATATATCAAACACTCAGGAGTATTTGACCACCTAGGCAGGTCTTACGGTTATGTCAAACACCCAGGAGCCAATGACCACCTTAGTAGGTCATAGACATATGTCTTCATAATTTGGATATTGTTCAAGTACAGAGAAAAATCTTAAACTTCAGATGTGATTTTTGGACCTCATACTTACCATTTTGTTTTTTATGTATATTGTGCATTGATGGGGCATCACCATTTTTGGAATACGCAGACTTCCAATAGCATTATACAAAGTCTCGTGAATGTTACAGTTACAGAGAAGCTGTGGTCTATTGTGAAGCACAATGATTACCCCCACCTTGTAGGTGATATTCAGTAATAAGGGAAAGTTAGGGTTCCCGTAGATATAGTGGTAAGATTCGTCACTCACAGGCATCTCAGACATGATCGGGCATATTTTCATGCACAGGTAAGGTGTTGCATTTTATCTACAGTGTGACTACAGGATTTGTCAGTCACACCACGGACCCTGCAGGAAGATTACTCATCTCACAAAGGAGGTAATAGCTCCATGAAAATTGGGAAGTTTGTTTTGTAAACATTGAAATCAGGGGTTTATGAGGTGAGATGCAAGGAGAATTATCATTGATCATATGCAGTTGAGACTTTTTTGTAGAAGGAATGGAATTGGAAGTATCATTTAATATCTTAGCTGCTTAGAGTTTAAAGGAAATGATGATGAATTAACGTTGTTCACTTTATCAGGCTTGATGCAAGTTTGATTATCTTTAAAAAGGCTGTATGTTGTTCATATCCAGTTTCATTATGTGAATTGGAAGGGAATTTAATACAAAAAATAGATGCTTAATTGTGAAAAGTTCAAGTTTGGTATTTTTCTTTCATCCATGTGCTTTCTGGTCAGATACTCCTCACATCATGCCTGAAAATATGAAGGAATTAGCCTTAAGTTTTAATAGCAATATTAGTGTCCACGAAGTAATGTAATTGATAATTGAAATATGTTTGAAATGAGGTTATTTCATTTATTTTTTATTTGTTTATTATACTTTGTCGCTGTGTCCCGCTTTAGCAAGGTAGCACAAGGAAACAGACAAAAGAATGGCCCAACCCACCCACAAAGACATGTATATACATACATGTCCACACACGTACATATACATACCTACACATCTCAACTTATACATATATATATGCACAACCAGACATACACATATATACACATGTACATAATTCATATAGTCTGCCCTTATTCATTTCCATCGCCACCCCACCACACATGAAATGACAGCCCCCTGCCCCCCGCATGTGCGTGAGGTAGCAATAGGAAAAGACAACAAAGGCCTCATTTGTTCACACTCAGTCTCTAGCTGTCATGTATAATGCACCGAAACACAGCTCCCTTTCCACATCCAGGCCTCACAAAACTTTCCGTGGTTTACTCCAGACACTTCACATGCCCTGGTTCAATTCATTGACAGCACGTCGACCCCGGTATACCACATCGTTCCAATTCACTCCATTCCTTGCGCGCCTTTCACCCTCCTGCATGTTCCGGCCCCGATCACTCAAAATCTTTTTCATATTATCAAATAATTTTTAATTGTTGTCCATAGATAATTTCAGATTCATTTAACTTAATTTGTTTCAAAGCCAAAGATATATAGAATATTAGAATTACAAGATGTACCTTAATCAGTCTTAGAGGCACTGTTATGTACTGCATTATCTTATACTTTATCATGAAAGCAGTGTTATAGTGAATGCATGAACACCAGTAACCATAAGCTTTATCTTGTGCAGTGCTTTTTATCATCAAAAGACCATCATTTTAAAATTTGTGATGTATTTGTTCCTCAGCAACTGAAGGATAGCACAATGATTATATCGGTGCTTCTTTCATTCCTTCACAACAAGACAGAAAGTTTACAAGATCTAATGAAATGCTTTCCAACCGTGGCTTATACAGATGAGGAAGGAGAAAAACGTATTGAAATTATGAATCGGTACTTTCTGATGTATGGTCAGCACCCTCCAGGCCGCTCGAAGGAAGACATAGTGTGAGTTTCCTTTTTAGTTATTATTATTGTAGGTCAAATTAAAAGAATTACAGACTGTTATTCTGTCTGTTTTTATTAAGTCATGCATGATTTGTCCCATATTCAGATAATTGTGGTATTTTTAGAAACATCTTCAGATATTTCAATTGTCACCCATCTCCTCATAATCAAGTTTTTCATGTATGTTAATTCCCAGGTCTTGACATTTACTTCACTCGGTTTCATTTTCTGTTGGGACCTTGTTCTGGGTGCTGAGGTGTTGATTTTCCTAGGTTTCTTTGTTCAGATTTTTCTTCATGAAATTTCAGAAGGTTCTCATCTTCCTATATGCATATAGCATCCATCTTTTCGCATATTTTACTGTCTTATTTTACGCTCTTGCATCTTTATATCTATGCCTGATATCATGTAGATAGTAATACTAGGCAGCAAACGATCAGGGAGATATATTACTAGTATTACCCACCTGGGTATTGGGGGATTTAGTGACATCTGCTCAGGGAGCTAGCACTTTAGCGGTTGTCACGTTGCACCCCTCTTACCTAGGTAGCTGTCTTTTCTTTCTGCCTCACTAACACTAACTACTGTCCTCAAACATACAATTTCTCCTTGTCGTATGTAACACTCGACAACACTTAACTCATGCAGCTCATTCTTCGTAATTCTAGATTTTCCTGCAGTGAGCACCATGCACTAGCCCTGCTTTTTGGCAAGATGGTAGGAGCAGTAGATAGAAGTTGTAGGTGAGAACATTTAGTTAGGAGCATTAGGTAGAAACATTAGGTAGAAGCATTATATTGAAGTAGTCATTAGGAACATTAGGTAGGAGCCTCTTTACACCGCACCAGACTTGCCCTCTGCCATTGGCCTGGTAAGGGTGAGGCACTAAAGGCTAAGAAGCAGCTCTGGAGTTCTATAGTTATGGAGACCCTGTTGCCGTGGCCACCCTTTGAGGGAGTTCTGGTTGGAACAGGTATCAGAGATATAGATAGATAGATAGATATTACGTTTATAAAGAGTATTAAAGTTGTTGCCATTCCTTGTAGTACACCCAATGGCACATCTTCAACAGATGTATTTCCATTTGCAACCAATATGAACTTGTTATCAGCTAGAAACTCTTTGATCCTTTTTCTGGTTTTTCCTTTACATTTTGTCTTGCCATTTTCTTAAATAGTACTCTGTGGTTTACTTTGTCGAATGCTTTTGCAAAATTGAGGAAAACCATGTCCTTTCTCTTCACCTCTCATTATTGTGTCATATGTCATTATCGTGAGCTAGTTGTTGCATTTGCATATTTTTATGTGGTACAAATCCTTGCTGGCCTTCGTTTATGAATTCATTGTTATAAAGATGGTCCAGCATGTTTATCACTATCTAATTTCTTTATTTATGTGTGATTTTAGGTGGACTGGTCTACATTTTGTAGGCAGTAATGAGGATGCCTCTTTATGTATTGGTGTTACGTATGCAATTTTATGTTCATCTGTTTTTTTTGGTTTAGTCTATCCTTTGTCTCATCAGCATTGTTAGATTTTGCAGTTGTTTTCTTTACCCGTTTAAGAAATATTGCTAGAATTCCATTCGCCTCTGGTATTGAGTTCTCTTGAAGTTGGTAAATTGCTTCAGTTGTGTCTCTTATATATTCATATCTGTAAGTATATGTTCATCAGTTACTAAATATTTTTCTTTGTCTGTACTTGAATCTCTCTTGCACTGAATACTGACTTATTGTATGTTTCTTAAGTAATATTTGGCAAATTCTTTATTGATAATTTAGATGAATGTCATCCACTTTAAAAGGTCCGCTATTTGATTTTTTTCTTTTTTTCTTTGTATGTGTAAATAGGACTTTTGGATTTGGATCTTTAAATTACTTTCTCTTCATTTATTCTTTATATCCTTCTGTGTGACTCAGTTATTTCTCATTTAGCATTTCTTACTTTTTCCTCTACATCTTGCACTTCCTTTCTGCTTATTGTATACCTTATATATATATATAGAATGTAAGATTCATATTTTTACATAGTATTTTTTTTTTTATTCAGAGAAGAACGCAAATGGAGGAAGTGGGTGGATGATGTCTTGGTGCATGTTCTTTCTCCTAATGTTTATCGCACTCCAAAGGAAGCATTCCAAGCATTTCAATGGTTTTCTAAGGTTAGTATTAAAAACTAGACATGTTTCATAAGCGTTGCTTTTTATTTTTATTTTATTTTGAAGAATTCCTTAGCGATGGTATTGAAATATTTCTTTTAAAATTTTATATGAAAAGCAAAGGTGACTTGGTATGCTACTCTAGGAACCATTGGGGTGGACAGAAAAGCATTACTCTTGTATGCCACTATGTCCATTGCTGGGAAAAGTATAAGTTGTTGAAAAATGGTAAAGACGTGAGCTTCACGTTTAGATTGTGTCAGTAATTTTGTTTTGTTTTGGGTGTATTATTAATGTTAGATTAAGTTCAGTGTTGATTTCAGTTGATTTGGAAGAAAATGAAGTTCTCTTCCCACAAGGTGGTCCATTGAGTTTGGTTAAAGAGAGAGCTCTGCTCTCTCTCTCACTCTTTCTCTCTTAAGGCTCCAGTAATGGAAAAAAGTCCACATCAAGGCTGGGCCTTAATTGAAAGGGAAAAGGAAAAGACAAGGGAAAGTGTTTATGATTTTCTGAGGAAGTGAAAGACCTGTCTTTTGAAATGTGCCAAGTCATAGATATTGGGAAAGTCATGAGAATGTAGCTTCGACTTTTACGAAAAGAAGCAGGTATCAGAATGGCCCACCCTTGAGTTGCCGATGGCCACACTGTAATTATGTGACTCAGCAGCTTGCCCAGTATTGTGTCATCTAGCTAGTGTTGTGAGCACCCAAGCAGCCAGATCTTGGGAGCAAAAACCAAAGTAATACATATAGAAGAGGGGAAGTAAACCAGCTTTATGGCATAGGACAAGGGGGTGAATTTTGGAAGTTAGCCTAGGACAGTTTATAAGTTGGACCACTGTCAAGTAAGGATGCAGAGCTAGAACCACCCTAGATGTGAGAGCAGTACTCGATGCAAGGACGAATCAGTCCCTTGTATAAACAGAGCAACTGTTCAGCAGAAATGAAGTTTTGACTTCTAAACAGGACACTGAGTTTCTTAGAGGCAGACTTAGCTATTTCTGCAATGAGGGGTTTCCAAGAAAGAGTGGCTGTTACATTACTACCAGGTGGAATTACAAAACCATCAAATGAGAGACAAGAGTTGTGTGAAGCTTTCGATATAGAGATGGGTAGAAGCTGAGTCTTGGAGGCATTAGACTTTACAAGATTTTGTATACCTCACTCAGATATTTTGTCCAAGTCTAAGTTTACTGAGGAAGCTGTGTCAAGGTGAGATGCAGATCGAGTGAGAGAAGAGGGAGCAGAATTGAAGGATGTGGATGAATACAATGTTGAGTCGTCTGCATATGAGTGCATTGGATTATTTGTGGAGGAGAGGAAATCGTTGAGAATAAGGAGAAAATTGTAGGGGACAGGACAGAACCTCGAGGGGCACTGCTGTTGATGGAAAAAAGGGGAGAGGCTGATCCATCAACAACCACTAAGATAGATCTGTTGGAGAGGAAGCTAGATACGAAGGAGCAAAGTGAGGGAGGGAAGCCAAAAGATGGGAGCTTAGAGATGAGACTCTGATGCCACAACCTGTCAGGAGCCTTAGATATGTCAAGGGCAAAAACACATGGCTCCCCAGAATCTTTCAGGGTTGATGACCAGACATTAGTATGGAAGGGAAGAATATCACCAGTAGATCTCGTCTTATGGATGCCATACTGGTGATCAGAGAGAAGTCTGATTTTCAAGGTGTTTAAGGATGTGGAAGTTAAGGAGGGATTCAAAGAGTGTGAGAATGGTAGATGTCAAAACAATAGGACCATAGTTAGAGGGGTCAGAATGGTCACCCTTCTTAGGGATGGGATGTATCAGTGCATGCTTCCAAGAAGAAAAGGTTTTGGTTTTTAAACAGAAATGGAACAGATGAGCAAGCACAGGTGCAAGTTCAGAGGCACACTTTTTAGTACTTAGATATGGATGCCATCAGAACAATAAGCATTGCTTGTATCCAGAGAGAGGCAGTCGAAAAAGAGATTACGGGAAAGGGCATAGGATTAATACGGAGCATCAGGGGTTGAAGGAATGTTAGAGTCATCCAAGGTGGAGTTAGAGGAGAAACGGGAACCAGAGAGAGTTGCTTTGTCTACAGCAGAGACAGCTACAGTACTGTCAGTATAGAAAAGTGAAGGAAAGGTAGAGTGACAGAAGTTGCAAGAGATGCCCTTAGGTAAAAACCAGAAAGACCTATCAGTGGATGACGAGGAGAGGGTGTCTAACTTCCTTTGAATAAAGGAATGCTTTGCCTCACAGACAACATATTTTCAGTGATTATGTACAGTGATATACCTGATCCCTTGCTTGAATGGCCACAGAATTGGAATGGTTGAATAATGGATTGGAGGAAGAGGGGATAAATGCTTCCATTCCCTCATGAATAACCTCTGTTATGTGTTTGGCGGAGACAAGCATCGCCACATAAGAGACAATGATTTACCCAAGGAAAGTCAGAAAAGAAGGTACGTAGGCTATTCCAGTCAGCTTTGTTTAGGTGTCTGTATATATGCTCAGAAGGGGCTGCTAGAGGGGGAGGTGCCATAAGAGTAGATACATCTATGAGAGCATATAAACCCACCATCTTCCTTCAAGGGCAGGATCACTTGGCATTAGCACTGCTTGCCACTGTGTCCTGTATAGAAGGAGGTACGTATCACAGATCCATAGCTGTTAATAGTAGTTACAATCATGGTGGTCAACATAAGAAAAGTGAAAGATATATAGGAGATTCCACTCGTCCTTGGAACAAGTAGTCAAATCATATAAAGCATTAAAGGGCATGATTGTTGGTAGGCAGCCAACGACCAGGGAGGTATGTTATCAGTACTACCAACCCGTGTATCAGGAGGCTTAGTGAAGGCTGTGTAGTCAGCCAGCACTTCAGTGGTTGTCAAGTTGCACTACTCTGACCCAGGCAGCTGTCTTACTTTCTGCCTCACCCACATGTGGACTACTGGCATTCTGCCCACAAACATACAATCTCTTTTTATCATACATAACACTTGACAACACAACTCACACAGTTTATTCTTCGTAATTCTAGATTTTCTTGCGGCGAGCTTTATGCACTATCCCATACTGTATTTTGGCAAAATGGAAGGAGCAACAGAAAGAAGTAGTAGATAGGCGCATTAGGTAGAAACGTTGGGTGGAGGTAGTAGGTAAGAATGTTAGGCAGGAGCATTAGGTTGTACTGTCAGTAGGAACATTAGTTAGGAGTCTCTGCAAACACTGCATCAGAGTTGCCCTCTGCCAGTAGCCTGTTCAAGATGGGGCACTAAACGCTAAGAAGCAGCGCTGGAGTCCGCTAGTTATGGAGACTTTTGTCTTGGCCATCCCCTTGAAAGAATTTCTGGTGCAAACAGGTATCAAAGATAGATTGTTGGAGTAACTATCTTCATTTACTCAAGGTCAGTTTAAAAGATGGTAAACCAGTCTTTAGAACAACAGGTGGGATCCAAATGCATATCTGCAAGTATAGTAATGGGTAAAAATTCCATTCTGCCTTGTTGCTTTTGTGTGATATTATCTAGCTTTGCATTTATATTGTGTACGACATAAGTGACTTTTGCAGTTTTAGCTTCTTACTCGGTATCCCAAACTTACCCTGTTCCTTCACCAGTGAGGATAGAGTTTACAATTTCACTGCCATCATGTAGTCAGATATATTTTCCTATCCAAGAAGTTTTCGTAATACATGTCCCTTTAGATCAGAGTCCTCCCTTCACCTGATTTATGTATCCGCTGAAACTAGATGGGACTTTGTCTGTGCCATTACAATTGCAGTTTCCATTACAATGCTTTCACACACACGCAGTTTTCATTACAATAAATGCTTTCACACACACACTTATGGAGCATCCATCTTTTTAGATGAGGACAGTCCGTGATATTAGTTGTTGCTCCTTTCAAAAACCTTTCAAGGATAATGCAGTCAGGAATGACCATTTACTCCACTAGGAGTATTACCATTTTCCCAAGCTGATCAGCCAGTGTGCCATGACAGACTGACTTCACTTCAAAGGGGTCATGTTTGAATATGATGTGGACAATACACAGATCTGGTAGCTCATTGGATTCATCCAGCCTCAAACCTCTTTTTGTATTACTGATAGATATCTTTATTGTTACAGGTTGGCAACTGGGAGGAACATTTCGCAACATGGGAGCGTTTATTAGTTGTTTATGTTGGAGCAGCTGCCATGTTCGTAATTGGCAAGAACTTGAAGAGAAGGTAATGTAAAACTTATTATAGACACTATGATGGTTAGATATCTTTTGGATGTAGATGTAGGTGGTTAAGTCATAGAATTTATTTTATGATTTTTTTTCCAACAAACATTGTCTTCCTCAATCACTTTTATGACTTATCTAAGAGATAGCATCATAGATCCCTTCACAGAGATAGAATACCAAATATGATATGAATATTAACTGGCTACCAAGAGCTCTTTGGTCATGAGCTGAGTTGGCTTCATTTCACCTTTCTGCGCACTCATTGCCACTACTAACCGGCAGTTTATCATCATGTACCTCGGATTTTAATGAGACTCACTATTAATATCAAACCAACCAGGTCTTGAGGAGTGACCTCCTCATCCCCAGCACTGACTAATGCTGAGTAAAAGTTGGTTAAGAGTACAGGGAAATAAGTTCATGGTTGATAGGGGTTATAATGAAAGTAGTCTTCGGGAGGTGGATGATCATTAGTGTTTATGTGTTAGGAAGTAAGGGAAGTAGAGATGAAAGGAATGGTTGTTATGAGGTAATGTGGCGATTGGGAGTATGATCAGAAGTGTGGATACCCTCATGTGAGAAAGAATGGGGAAAAGCTTGTTGACTCTTGTGCTGAAAGTGAAATGGTGATAAGGAATATATGGTGTAAGAAGAGTTACATATGTAAGTGTACGTATATGGGTGAGTGGTTCTGGAGGTTAACAGGAGGTATTTAGGGGAGCAGTGCTTGTGTTAAGTTGAACTTGTGGGTGTACAGAGGGTAGGACATGTATGTACGGAAAAACTTAGCCACTGGTGAAATGAAGTTAGCAAGTGAAAAAAGTAAAGGGAATCGTATGACTGGTATGTGCAAGGAAGGAGTGTTCCGTGTGAGTGGTAGGGAGTACAAGAGAAAGTGACAAGAGGTCAAAAGAAAGGTATGAGAGCTGGAAAATGAGTGCGAAAGAGAGATAGGAGGAGTTTCTGTGAACTTAGGTAGATAAGAAAATTTTTTGGAAGCAGTTAACTAGCATAAGGAGAACAGTAGGATAGCTGAAATGACAGGGGGAAGAGGAGATAGGGAAGTGGAGACAAACTAAAAAGCATTCGACAGGGTGTGGCATAAGTCTTTGCTTACCAAACCCCCTGTCTACGTATCTATATCTCTGATGCCTGTTCCATTCAGGAACTCCCTCAAGGGGAATGGTCGTAGTAAAAAAGTCCCAATAATCGGTGAACTCCATTCCTGCTTTTTAGCCCATATTGCCTCGCATTGTATGGCCACAGGCAAAGGGCAACTCTGACGCATTGTTTATAAAGACTCCCATGTAATGTTCCTACCTACTACTTTTACCTAATTTTCCTACTTAATACTCCTGTCTAATGTACGTACCTGATTTTTCTGTCTGTTGCTCCTATCATTTTGCAAAAAGGCAGGGCCAGCACATCGCGATCACCCCTGGAAAATGTGCAGTTACGAAGAATGAGTTGTGTGAGTTGAGGGTTGTCAGGTTTTATGTGTGACGAGGTGAGATTGTGTGTTTGTGGTCAGAATGGTAGCAGTCCACGTGTGGGTGAGGCAGAAAGTAAAAGACAGTTACCAGGATCACAGGAGTGCACCGTGACAACCACTGAAGTGCTCTCACTTCACAGCCTTCACTTACCTTTCTGGTACCCTGGTGGGTGGTTATAGCAATATACCTCCCTGGAGGTCCTGAATTCCCTTCCATTGGTTTTTCTGCTTCTCTCTTTTCTCTGATGCATAGTTTCCTCTCAGGACATTTCATTGCAGTAGTCGTTGATGGAGTAGTTTACCTCTCTTGTTGTATCAGTTGTGGTGTTCATCTGTTTTCTGTCCTGTCATCTTATCATTTCTCGGTAAATGATCTCTTCTCTAGTTCTAACCCTCTTCCCTCTTATGCTGAGGTTTCATTCTACATACTCTAACTCACTTGTCCTCTCCTCCTCACTTTAATACTTGTTCTCTCGTAGTGATCATATTTCCTCTCTCGGTTCAGACCTTTGCAGCATTTCATGTTGGGGAAGCAGTAACTTTTTAAAATTTTATAATGCTGAAATGCAATTTATTTCTCTATATCTCCCTAAGAATCATTTGTTTCCCTCTGATCAGTTTCAAAACACCACAGTTCAACGCTGACGGTATGAACATGTCGAGCATAACCAGAAAACTTCACTTATTCAACATCCCATCATCTGCTTCCCAAAAGTTGGAGATGTTGTTTAGGCACAGTAATTATTTTTCATAAGAACATGTGGTTCACACCTACAGGAGTTTACTTTGCTCAAGTATGGAAAACTGTTTACATATATTGGGTGGTTAATCCCCCACTGTTCTGTTAACTGCAGTGGAATCGAAAGCCTTTCGTCTCATTGATTCTGGTGGTATTGTCTTTTTCAATTATCCCAATCCATGTTCTGTGGTGTTGCCACACTCTTTATTTTGTATTATTTTGGCCATTGTTTTTGTAAATTGTCTGCATATGTTCCCACCAATAAAGTTTTGGACTTGTGGCATGTGTTTGGCTGCTGCTTCCCTTAGCTTCTGTGTGGAAACTGGCCACTCGAGATTTGGTTGTTATGAAACCTCCTTCTCCCCTGGAACAGCTAAGCTGTGGAATTCTCCTTTTTTTTCTGTCTTTCCCTCTTCATATAACTTTTCTTCTTTAGAGGCAGGTCTATAAACATTTTTGGAGACCTATTTATTTTGTACCTTCTTTCTCTTTATTTTTTCTTTCACCC
>JAUTXX010370401.1:0-13285 GCA_032273605.1 Panulirus laevicauda | reverse complement strand
ACACACACACACACACACACACACACACACACACACACACACACAACCTTTGATCCCACACCTAAACTTGAATCACATGAAAGACTTTTTGTGTATCAATATCTCTGATTTATTTGGTCCACCATCTACTCAGTAAAGAAACGTTGCGACCATTAACTATTACTTCCTGTTGCATTACATTTTAAACATTTCAGATCGTAAACAATACAAGGACAAAAAAGTTACATTACATCAACTAGAAAAAAAATGAAAGCCAATATAGTTTGTCTCCTTTCTGCATGCTTAAAATATCTTTGTACCTAGATTAACAAGGATCAGCAAGACTAACAGGAGCATTCTAACCAAAATATCCTTTATGCATAAATTCAGTAAACAGAAGTGGTACACTCTAAACTGGAAGTCTCTAAGGAGCACTTCTTTCTTCAACCCTCTTCAACCTCTTCCTCTATGACCTTCCATCAAAGTGTGAAAATCATTTCATTTGCAAATTATCATACGATCAAATGACAGCACCTCGTTAATACACTAGCAACAGAAACATACAACACTGCTTCATATAATCACAATACTGGCTCACCCAGAGTAGAGTGTCTGCATTAGTCTTCAGTAAACCCCTATGCAAAAATGAATCCAACCTGTACCCTCTCATCACCTTGAAAGGCCAATAACTCCATCTCAATAAAACACTAACCACCCTAACCATCACATTCAGTACACACAACATTCACCTCCCACACCAATATGATCAACACAAAAGTACCACACAAACAAACAAAGATACCCACAATACAAAATCCTCCTAATAAAATCCTACCTCAAAAGGATTAGCACTCAATTCTTTGCAACAGGAATAAACCCCTCCCACACACATCACATCATAACTAACCACCAACCCATGTATAGAAATAAAAAGCCTTCCCCTACCTGACACTTCAGCATCCTCTACACACACCCCACCCACAACAAATGTAACACTGAAAAAAATACACACAGAAATGTCTCAACAAGCATGAAACAACTTCTCTCCCAACTCAATTCTAAACTTCACCCCACCAGGCCAAAATCCAACTGATACCAACTCCCCAGATATTCACAAATCACTCTTTAGATATCACCTATCCCTATACCACCACAAACACTATTTCAGCATATTGCAAGACCCTTCAAACCCATGGCACAACTACTTAAATAAAGACACTGAGCACATACTATGTATTGAAGTGCCACTGCACTTTCTCACACAGATGCACACCCAACATCACTAAACTTTATGAAATGTGGTCCCAACCACAGGATGTGGCTGGCTTCCCGAGTGCTGCAGGAGTCTCATAAAGGTGGAAGGGAATCCTGAAGCAAGAAGAGTCTGTAAAAATCCCAGGCATGGAATTGACTTGTTCCTGAAGTATTCTAGGTCAATGTTTTGGCTCCATAGGGTCTTGATCTCCTGAATGAGGCAAGGTACTGATGAAGTACTGCAAGAAACAGGATGGACTTTCATCTGGTTCCAGTAGTTCTCAACTGGGTTAAGGTCTGCAGAATTCCCAGGCCACTCCAGCAACTGAAATCTTTATTTGATAACCAATTCATAGCCTTTAAAGCCTTACAGCTGGAGGCACTATTCAAATGATCACATCTATGATCCCAAGGAAGCAGATGGTGCTAAAGCACCTCAATGTACTGCTCTCCATTCATTGCTGTGTTTTTAGGTAAGACATACAACCCTACCCTGCCCACTGAACCACTAAAGCAATCCCAGATCAACCCTATCTTCACTGTAAATGAAAGTCATACCAGCTGGCACCCTTTGGCCTCCTCACCCTACCCTGCCTCAACTGTATGTATTGGAAGCATCACCCTATTCCACAGTTACTCACTGCAGTCCTTGTATTTCTTTCCAAATGCACGTTCTTTGTGTTTCTTTTCCTTTATAAGCAAGGGTCTGGGAGCTGGCTTGAGGAGGGAATAAGAAGGTTCTTTAGCATGCGATGCTGAATGGTTCTTTGACAGACGATTTCTAGAAGTTTTGGATGGCTTTTCTTGAGTTCAGCAGCTGAAATGAAGGGTTGCTTCAATTCTTCTTATGAGGCTATCTGTAGATCTAGAAGTCTTCCTTGGGTGATAAGGGATTGGATTTGGTGATGAGATGAAGCTGCCAGTTCGTCCAAAAAAGCTGGCAAGCAGCTACCTGATTGCACATTCAGAGTACCTAGTGCACCTAGAAATCTCAAGTGTATAATATTTTCTTGCTTCTGGGTGAAAATTTGGCCTTTCTCCCTCGAAAGGTAAAAGCCAACCATCTTGAAGCACTAGTGAAAAAAATACAGTACATAGAAGCAAAATTTCCAAATAAAGTGTCAGCCTGGGGGAACATGAAAGAACATCCTTCCCTAAAGATAGCCTGAGGGGCACTAAGACAGGTTTCTGGTGCTCACATTGTTAAAAACATTAGTCTAAACAACCAGATGTGCAATGATTTCACCATGAGAGTGTCAAATGCTTGTAACCACAATATACCTTGGCCATGTAACACCTTTGAAAATATGTTTGGGGCAGACAAGGTTTTTTGGAAGACACTACATAATATTTCTATCATCACTGTTATCATTATTATCATTATTATTATTACTATTATTATTATCATTACTATTATTATTATTATTATTATTATACAGGATCCTTTTCTTCCAGTGGTCCTGACTCAACGGTAAGATCCATTGAAAAAAAAAATACAAAGTAAAGTTAACACTAAAGACTAAACTAATATCACCATACATCTCAAGACCAAGTATGCTGCCTACCTGCATATATACAATTAAAAAGAACTAAAAATGATGTGGCTCATCCACGTTTACTAACTGCTAGGACAAAAAACATGAAAAATCCATTAGCTGAGGGAAATGGGGAAAAAACTGGCAATCTTGGAAGATCAAAATCAGAAAAAGATGCCTTTAAATCAGGTAAGATCCATGCAAAACTAGAGTTCACTTTTTTTGTGACAGAAGTGAAAAAAGGAGAACTTTGAAAGGGGTTTGAAAACCTCCCTATTTTCCCATAAACTATTAGATTCACCACAAGTGGATTTGGTGTGCATGTATTTTTCCAAGGATGCATTCCTTGTGCACAACAGTGTAAGTCTGTACTATGCTATGCCCATATCAAGTCATACTTGATCACCATTTCCCACGCTAGTCACGAGCCTTCTAGTCTAATTATCTCTATATATGTATAAGCTTATATACTTTACAACTGTTCAGTATCTTTCACAGCATAATCTACAGTACTATAACAATAAATGATAATATCATAACAAACCTCATTTAAAAATTCAGGTTCTGATGCAGCCATGTCCCATCTGTTCTGAAGGATGAATATATTGGGCTTTGAAAGTTTTTCAGAAACTTTATGGAAGAAGTTTTTCTCCTGAAAGAAGAAATATCAATTAGCCCTTCCAGAAAATATCTTTAACAGGTGATCTTTAACAATCAAAAGTCGTGGTTCATGCATGTTCAGTCTTTCTATCTAAATGCTTATAACAACCTATCTCTAAACAAAATTAAGTGCAACTGAACACAGGCTTTGTGATGAAAGGTTCTATGAAATTCACAAATTTAGTAGGAAAAGTGGTACCTCTAGCCCTAAATACAGAGGGAATGTTATGAAAGAAGAAAGAATGATTTAATTACAGATGTCAAAATGCAAAGGAGCTTTGAAATGTTAAGTGCCAGAGAGAAGAAAGACTGGCTTCATAAAAGATGTGAAAATGAAAAGGAGATTTGAGACGTTAAGTGACAAAAGTATAAAAGGGCACTCCAGCCAAAAAGTATCTGCAAGGTAAAGGAAAGGAAGGAAGGAATATGACAGAATAAGGTAAGAGGAAGAAAACATTTTGTAAAGAATATTCCAAATAAACCCAATTGAAACAAAGACAAAAATGCAAAGCTTTCATCTATTTCTAAAGACATCTTCAGGGCAACTGAGGACTCCCTGAAGATGTCTTGAGGAACACATGAAAGTTTGGCATCTCTCTCTTTCTGTTTCCTGCGGGTTTATTTGGATTTAATTTCCATATTACCACTGCAGTTATTTCAAGGAAAAGAATATCATGGAGAAGTCAGAAGAAAATCTAAAACTTTTCCATGAATTCATGAGGATAGATTGTCATTTAAAGACCAGCTTATCAGTTAAAGGAATTCAGGTGGAAGAATTGTTGAGAATGATGCAGGCAGATGAAACGAACTGAATAAGTTCAGACTTGTTTTCACAGTGGCATTACAGCCCCAGCATCAGTGAAATGGCATTGGAAGAAGGTTTCAGAAAACATTGAGATATAGAGAAAAGACTTTAACAGAAAACTAAAAGGTCTTAAAACTCACAAGGCATATGGTCCAGATGAAATTTCACCAAATGTGCTGAAGATCTTTGCAAATACGCTACATGAACTTCATGAAATACCTATCAAGATATCACTGGAGAGGGGCAGAGAGCCACAGGAAAGGAAAAGAAAAATATCATACCTATTTCAAAAAAATGAGACTGGGAAAAGGCAATGAAATACATACAGGTCTCAATGACAAGTGTGGTCTGTAAGGTCCTGAAAAAGACAAATAAAAAGCAAATGTATGACTCTCTAAGGAGAAGAAATTACCTATGAGAGACATAGCATGATTTCAGGGAAAGGACAGGTGTACCAATCTCACAGATTTCTATGCCAGAGTAAGCTCTGTCTCAGACCAAAGGAAAGGATGGAGGGATTTTTCATATCTGGACAGCTAGAATGCATTCAATACTGTTCCTCATGGAAGACAGATTAAGAATCTGGATCACCAGGCTAGAATGAAGGGGAAAACTTCTTTGATGGACAAAATATTTATCTCAGGTAGGGAATAAAAGACGCATGTCAGAGAAGCCTTCTCCAGATAGGTGGAGGTGACCAGTGGAGTGCCATAAGGTTGTTCTAGGACCATTACTCTTCTTGATGTATGTGAATTAATTGCCTAAAAGTATAATCTCCTAACTGAATATGTTTACAGATGATGCAAAAAGTCATGAGCGAAGTGAAAAGCAAGGATTGCACCAATTTACAAGGGGACCTAAACAGACTACAATGTTAGTCTGATACGTGGTTGATGTTTAACCTAAGCGAGTATAAAGTAATAAGAATGGGACAAAGCTAAAGAAGGCCAAAGAGCTAACAGAGAAGATCCGAAAGAAGGCAATAAAGATGGTATCACAATTAAGAAAGCTAAGTTATAGGGAAGGGTGTAGGCATTAAATATGCCCACTTTGGAAGAGAGAAGAGTGAGGGATTACCTGATCATTATCTTTACTTTTTTAATACAGTTCAATGACCAAGATGGGGAAGACCTCTTTTAGAGATTTAAAGATAGAGCAACCAGGAAATTACATGAAGTTAAGCAAAAAAACTAGCTGTAAAAAAGATGAAGAGAATAAAATGACTGATGAATAACTCAATAAATATGATGGCAGAGAATGTTCATTAGATTAGGCCCTACAAGTGTACAACTCTTTCTCACCAATACAGTACAAACAGGGATTATAGTAATACAGAGAATGTAAAAACTTACAGTGTTCATTAAAGTAGATTCTGAGTTTGCAACCAATACGAAGACATCAGCATCCAGGCAATGCTTGTCAATCCAATCATCCAGACTAACTGAAACATCTATACCAGGAGAATCAACAAGAACAACGTCATCTCTAAGGAGTGGACAACGACTTTTTGGCCAGTGGATGCGCACCAGTGTAGAGTCCCCAAGAAGTCTGTTGTTGCAAAGAGCATGAGCCAGTTGGCCAATGCCTTTTATATTCTGCTTCTCTGTGGATCCCTCAGTGGTGAAGTAAGGTTCATTGCCATCTACACCTTCCACCTAGTCAGAAAGAGTAAAAAAGAAAAAAAAATACTATGAGCAAGGTAAGTTAGTTCTACTCTCCTGACTTAAGAGTGTCAATAAACACCTCACACCCTCTGAGTCAGAGCTGTTGGTCTTATATCATGCCTCAATAAAACTAAGCTACGAGGATAGTCTTAACATCTTACAAGCAACATACACTTATTATGTTCTCCTTTACTTTTTAACTTCACATTCTTTCTGTTCCTCTCTTTTTTCCCCTAGCAGATCATTAATTACAAACATGGAGAAGTCCAACATGCTTATGACACCTAGTATCCGGTATTCTAGAATGAGAAGAATCTCAACATCCATCTGTCAGCCACAAGTGAGAAAGAAGGCTCAGGAATTTGCAGTCCCAAACCCTCCAAAGACCCTTGCCCTCAATTAAATGTGTTTTTCCATTCATTTCACCAAATTTTGCAGTCTTTCTACTTACTTTTCTCCTCTATAGTTAAACAGAATGGTTGAAGTCCTTCTACAGAGAAGGTGGGATGAAGAAGTAGATGCCCTTAATATTTTCCCTCCTTCGTTATCTGCGGCAAATTCACAATTACTCTACTCAGGTACACGTACTATCCTTGAACCTTTCATTTCCAAAACATCTACCTTCCTCCACACATCCCCCTACAGCCCATGCCTTGCAACCATACAACATTGTTAGGAATACTATACCTTCAAACATTGGCACTTTTGCCCTCCAAAACAGACACCACTTTCTATACATTCTTCAGTTCTCCCACAACCTTCAAGCCTCACCAACCCTATGACTCACTTCCACTTTTATGATTCCATTTGTTGCCGTGTTCACTCCCTGAAAATCAAAGCACTTCAGTTCCTCCATATTTTCTTCATTCAAACTCACACCCAAACTAACTTGTTTCTCTGCCCTGCTAAACCTAATAGCCTTGCTTTTATTCACATTTACACTCAACTTCCTCCTTTCACACACTCTCCCAAACTCAGTCACCAACTTCTGCACTTTCTCACTCAAATCTGCCACCAGTCTTGTATCATCAGCAAACAACAGAATCACTTCCCAGGCCCCCTATCTTGTGCTGACCTCCCTAACCACTCCATACATAAATAAATCAAACAGCCATGATGACATCTTACACCCCTGCCACAAACCAACCACCACTTGGAACCACTCACTCTCCTCTCTTCCTACTTGCACATATGCCTTCCACCTTTGATAAATGCTTCTCACTGCTTCTAGCAGCTTTTCTCTCACAAGGTATCTCTATCAACCCTACCATATTCCTCCTCCAGATTCACATATGCCCAAATGCCACATATAAATCCTTGTGTTTCTCAAAGAATTTCTCACACATTCTTTAAAACCAAAAACCTGATTCATACATCCCCTAGCCCTTCAGAAATCACACTATTCCTCCCAAGTCTGATGCCCTGTACATGCCTTCACCTTCTCAATCACTATTCTGCTATAAACTTACCATATACAGCCAAAAAAATTAAACCTTTGTAGTATAAACACTTACCTTCACTCCCCTTGCTTTTATACAATGGCAATACACATGCATTCTGTCAATCCTAAAGCACCTCACCATGATCATACATGCAATAAGAATCCTGAATAACCAACCCACAACACAGTTACATGCAGAATCCTGAAGCTTATTATCTGCTGGATGACAATCTTATCTAGGCTTTTTTTTCACTTTACCCCATCCTCACTACTTTACATTTGCTCATGCTCAATATTGTCAAAAATGTATAAAACCAACTTTGGAGTCCTTTGAGGTCCCCCTGTAAGCTGATGCAATCATCCTTGCTTTTCACTTCCCTCATGACTTTTGCATCATTTTCAAACATATTCAGCCACTCACTGTCCTCATAATTATTTTTGTTGTGAAAAGTACAATATTTCCAAAAATGATCAAGTCAGTCACCATTAGTGCTATGCCTGTATACAAAATAAGATAAGTGGGTGGTACTGTACTCAACATAATAAAGGAAACAAAACCTTTAACATTCTCCCAACATTTGATGGTCATTCTCTCTCTCCACACTGATTTTTATTTGTGAAGTATAATATTTCTAAATATACTCATGTTACTCATAAATATACTCATGTTACTCACCATCAGCACTTTCCCTGTGTATGATATATGAGTACAGTGTGAATACAAGTTCAATAGAAAGAAAGAAACATCTCACTTATTATTGGGATTTGTAACATGTGTCATCAACAGGGACTCCTCTACCCTTCCCTCAGCAGAAGAAGAGACTAATACATAGGTATTCATGTAATTTTGTGTGTTTTTTCTTACTTCTGAATGCTAATCTATCATTTCATAATTTCTTTTACATACACTGCTATTTTTTTCTTTCACCATGCCTGCTATTTAAGGGTTTTAAAGGGTTTTCTGCACTAAGCTGTTTTCTTACTGAGTGATTTGTATTATGCAGTGCATGTGAAATGTCTGGGGTAAACCATGGAAAAGTCTGTGGGGCCTGGATGTGGATAGAGAGCTGTAGTTTCGGTGCATTACACATGACAGCTAGAGAATGAGAGTGAGCAGGTGTGACCTTATTTTTGTCAGTTTCCTAGAGTTACCTGTTACCAGTTGGGTAGGGTGGCACCAAGAACTGATGAGGATGACCAAGTGAGAATATGTGCGTGGGTGTATATGTATGTGTGTTCATATGTATGTACATATGTTGATACGTATATATGTACATATATGTGAGTGTATGTATATGTGTGTGTATATGAGTGGATGGGTTTTCATTTGTCTGTTTCCTGGCACTACCTCACTAATGCATAAAACAGTGATCAAGTAAAATAATCAAAAATATTTTTCAATTCATGTTCATCTTTTCTTGCATTAAAGAGGCTGCACTAGGAACTGAAGAAAAAATGGCCTTATTCACTCATGCCCATTTTCAAGCTGTCAAGTGTAATGCAATGAAAGCACAGCCCCCATCCACAACCAAACCCTAAAGACCTTTCCGTGGTTTTCCCTGGCTGCTGCATACACCCTGATTCAGTCCAGAGACAGCACTAAATCCAATTATATATTGGGTGTCTGTGAGAAAACTGGATTAACTTATAGAATTCTGCTTCATGGTCAGCTTTCCAGAAATGTATCTACTACATTATGAGGGAAATAGGTGACTGAACAAATTTTCAAGGAAAATTCAAATCAGCAATATTTGTCAAAAAATATAAATGACTAACCTGTAAAAAGCAGTTAGTTGTGTGCCCAATACCTGATGGTAGGATCTTGTCACCCATCATGGCATTGATGACGGTACTCTTGCCATTAGACGTACGTCCAAAAAAAGCCACCTAATAAAGAAAATAAAACTTACGATGATCTAGTTTAGTAGTGCCCAGAACAGACAAACAACTGCCTCAATTGCCCACATCCACACTCTAACTCTCATGCATACTGCATCAAAACTAAAGCCCTTCACTGCTTCCCATGTCCTAATACAACCCACTAACAGCACATTGCAGAGGAGATAGGTAAATCCATAAGAGTGAGAGTTTGATTGGAGAGAAACTGGAGGATATGTTGTGTTTCAGATACCTGAGACTGACATGGCAGAAGATAAAACCATGGGAGCAGAAGCAAGCAAAAGGGGTGGATGAGGGTGCTAAGGTCATGTGCATATTTAGGAAAGTATGGGAAGAGAAGTCATTGTTTGTGAGGGCAAAGATAAAAAGGAATTCAAATAGCAACAACAAAGGAATTCAAATAGCAAAAAGAGAAAGGAATTCAAACAGCCACAGACCACAGGGTCTTTTCAAGGGTTTTAGTGATAATGGAAGAGATTTGAAACACAGATCAGTATGGTAAGAGTAGAAAGACATTTTCAAGGAAAAGATACTGTTAAACTTTTGAAGTAACTAAGGAGGCACAAATAATGTCATTTGTGGCTCTGCATTGAAATATTCATCAGCTCTCAACTCTCTCCTTTCAAACACTCTCCCAGCTTCTGCAGTTTCTCACCAGAATCTGCCACAAGCACCAGGAAAGTACTAATTCGCAAACAGTAACTGACACCTCCAAAGTGTCCCAACACCTGACAGACTATAACCCTGCCATGCTCCTCTAAGACCCATCAGTTCACCTCTCTCACCATCCTAACTTTCTCATTTGCCATTTCCCATGTTAGCAAGGGAGCATCAGAAACAAATGAAGAAAAAGGCCTAATTTGCTTGCATCCATTCTTTAGCTGTCATGTATAAAACACCAAAACCACAGCCCCTTATTCAAAGACTTCTGTGGTTTATCCAAGCTGCTTCATATGCCCTTATTCAATGCACAGACAGAATATTTCCCCCTGTACACCATACTGCTACAATTCTATCCTGTGCATGTCTGTCACCCTCCTTCACATTCAGGCCCTGACCACTCATAATCTTATTCACTCTATCCTTCCATTTCCAATTTGGTCTCCCCCTTCTCACTGTCCCATCCACTTCCAACACATACACCCTCCATTTCAACCTTTCCTCACTCATTCCCTCCATATGTGCAAACAATTTCAGCGCATCCTTTTTAAATCTCTCAATCATGCTCTTCTTATCACTCAACATGTCCCTTACCCAATCATTATTCACCTGATCAAATCCCCTCACACCACAAACTGTCCTCTTCAAAGAACTTCATCCATACACACTTTCACCCTCTCAAACAGTGATCCCCCTTTCAACACATTTCTCAATGCTCCCTGAACCTTTGCTCCATCACCCATCCTGTAACTCACCTCCACTTCCATAGTTCCATTTGCTGCCATATCCACTTCAAGGTATCTAAAGCACTTCACTTCCTCTAAGGTGTGTCTATTAAAACTCAAATCACAACCAACCTGCCTCTTTCCAATGCTAAACCTAATAACCTTGCTTTTACTCACATTTACTTACTTTCAACTTACTCCTTTCACCAGATTCTCACTCAAAATCTGCTACTAACACCATGTTGTCAACAAACAACTTATCAACCTCTCAGACCCCCTTTCCTAACAGACTGCAAACCTGCTCCTCTCTCCCTTGCATCTACCTCCTTCTTCACCCCATCCAGAAGTAAATGAAACAGCCACGGTAACATCACAAACTCTTGTCACAGGCCCATCCCCAGCTTTCATCACTCACCCTCCTCTTCAACTAATTGCATACATGCCTTACTCTCTTAAGAAAAACTCCTCACTGCTTCTGGAACAATAAGCTGTTTACATTTATAAATATATATATATACAAGGATGCCTTCTTACAACAGGTCAAAGCAATGTATACAGATGACTGAAGGAGAATGGTTAAGTGGAGACTGCAGAGAGTATTCATTAAGTAAGCAATTAAAGGAAGATGGTAAGGATAGCACATTCAAAGAATATGTCCATGATTACTATCTAGTGCATATCACCATCCACCATCCTTACATACATGTTCCCTCATTCTGTTGTTTCACTTCCCTTACTCTATGTAATGATGTAATCAATATCCAATCTCCAGCTATTCTAATACACAAAATCTAACATATCCCTTCCATCTCCAAACACAACCTTTCAATATCCTGAGTCAATGGGAAATTTGACCTCCACTACAACATCTACTAACCTTCATGTGGTCTCTGGCCAGTACCTCCTTGATGCCAGCAACTCTAGCACTGTAGGACTTGAAATCTTGAAGGTCTTTTTCACCAATAAGCCCCTTGTCATTATGCACACCTGGATGCATCAAAAGAGATTGTGATACCAATACATTTCATTAGCGGGCATATTCAGAGGGGGGAGGGGGGGACTAAGATAAAATAAACTTGCTCAATAATAATGATGATCTATATATTTTTACAATTATTCTTACCAGTTAAACAACCATGTCATTTTCACCAACTTCCAAAAGTGGTGACACTTTAAAATATAATTTTCTCTATATGTAAGAGCATATCGATTTGTTTCAATGAACACAACTCCTTAGATTGTTGTATTCAGCTGTTTTGTGTTATCTAGTATCATAAATTCAATTAAAAGATGGTTGTCAAACATATAATAAACTTGCTTCTATACACCAGCCATATCCATTTCTATGAGAATTTGACCATCATCAATGAAACCTTGAAAAGTGCTACTTTCTCTAACACAATGTAAACAAACAAACCCCTAATTCTAAACTTTTCATCATTATCTTGGCAAGTTCATAATTTGCCCCCCCTTCCCCTTCCCCTTGACCAGATCATGAATATGCATCTGCACTGCAAATCTTCACAATATCCTGTACACCATATATGATTGTATAACTCATTATACCACATTTGTCTGCATATTTATGAAACTGTAAACATCCTTTAACATAATATAAAACCTATGATATTACAAATAGTCATTAACTGAAATTACTTCCATGATGAGGAAGTGAAGTGATACTTTACAAACCTTCGAGGAAGAGGGTGGTCTCAACAACGTATTCCTCAATCTCTTGATAAATATCATTGATCTTCTTCTTGGCTCGCACAAATATCTGCAGGGGTGAGGAGGTGGGTGACTCCCTCAGGTGCCGTGCTCCTATTACTCCTACTAATGATTCACGTAAGGTCCTCCCACCCCCCCCCCCCCCCCCCGCGGCTGTCCCCCCAAAGTACATTTCTCCACCATTCATCATTGAAGTCGACCGGTTAAGCACACTTGACATGGTACACCAACACCCTCAACTGAAAAAAAATAAAACAAAATAAAATATTCAACTAAAAATAAGAAAATGAAGGAAAATACAAATGATTCATTGGTGCCCACAAGATATATTTATGTATGTTTCTATTTTCTAGTTTTATTATTTCTTCAAAAAAATAACGCCATTATCTGCAAACTGCCTCTATTTATGGTAAGCAAAATAACTACAGTACCTTAAACACCAACAAGTAATAACAATGTTCACAAGAATCGAAAATGAAACTCTTTGTCCCCTTCCTAGCAAATACTTTTTATTTTCATACTTTATTGCCTTCCCACATTAGTGAAGTAGCACCAGAAACAGACAATGAAAGGCCTCATTCGCTCACATCCATTCTCTAATTGTCATATGTAAAGTACCAAATCCATAACTCCCTATCCACAAGCAGACACCACAGATCTTTCCATGGTTTACCCCAACCACTATACATGCCCTTGTCTAGTCCACTGACAGCATGTCGACATCTGTTTACCAAAATGTTCCAATTTAGTTTTTTCCATGCATGCCACACACCCTCCTGCATGTTCAGGCCCTGATCACTCAAAATCTTTTTCACACATCCTTCCGTCTCCAATTTGGTCTCTCCCTTCTTGCTCCCTCCATTTTTTACACATATATCCTCTCTGTCAACCTTTCCTTACACATTCTCTCTATATGTCCATACCATTTCAGAACA
>JAUTXX010370292.1:0-13286 GCA_032273605.1 Panulirus laevicauda | reverse complement strand
TCCCTTGGGTAAGTGCCTGAAGAATAGTGTTCATGTTATTCATGAAACATGAACACGTAACACTGTCTGGTCTGAACATATACGGTGCATCCAAGGTTGGTAATGCAGTGGTTCCATTATCATCTATGACCGTTACTGTCTTTCCTTCTCTTAGATTGTCCACATTTTCTGGTGCAGGGATGGTTGGTACGTGCGACCCAGTGAAATGGACAAACGCCTTCCCGAAATTCCTGTCTGCTTATGGTAGTGTGTGTGTGTGTGTGTGTGTGTGTGGTGGGGGAAATGTTGGAGTGCTGGCCCCCACCACATCGCTGGCCGCCCCGATACAACCACCACCCCGTCGGTAGGGGGGTAAGAAGGTGCTCTGCTCTCCCCAGGGGCTCTTGAATGAAGAGGGGAGCTGGGGAGAAGCCAGGGGAGTGGAAGTCCATTACTGCAGGGAAGGTAGTAATGTATGAAGGTGAGATACGTGGAGATTGTCAGGTGGGAGGCGAGCGAGAGTCTTGGACGCTTCGTCCTCCAACAGCCCAACTGAAGAACAACGCGTCTGTTTGGTCTCCTGCCTAAGCTGTAGTGAGAGACAACCTCCCAAACCATCGTAAGGTATACGTAAGGTAAGGTAAGGTGCCAGACCCATTTGTAGGGGTAGAAGACCTCCCAAACCATCGTAAGGTGTACGTAGGGGAGGTAAGGTCTCAAAGCTTATCGTGTTGTATGTTCTGAAGGCAAGAGTCGACCATCACCTCCACACTAGGCTTCATGACCGACCACATCAACGCCACACTTTGGTAAGGTGACGACGCTTAAGATTCATAGTCATACCTGGTGGTGTCATGTACCCGTGGCAGGTTACTGCCAGGGGGGTGTTGGTGGAGAAGTGAGGCGTGTGAGGCGCGCCCCTCGGGGCTGGGTAATGAGAACAGTAGGTGGGAGGCCACAGGAGAAGCAGCCACCACCCATCTTGTGTGTTGCTCTTCGCTTCACGGCCAGGGAGATTGCTGACCTCGTCTGTTTGTTTTAAGATAGGACGGTCTGTTGATCAACGATAGGCATTGCGAAGGTAATCCTACGATGGCACACGTACATTACGATAATTACTGACGTAAGACCCAGTATAGATCGCGTCGGCTTACTGGAAATAGAGGATGTAATGCAGAGGTCGCGGGTGCGAGTCTTATACGGGGAAGAACTTAATCGCTTTTACGAAACTTTTGATTCGCTGAACATGTGTTCCACAAAGCCCATTGTTAGATCAGTCCCACGATATATATTCGACCGACGCATATATCAAAAATATGTCCCTATATTCACGAGGAAAGAAAGGTAAAGATATGGTAATTATATTATAAGTGATACGTGTTTGTATCATCAGCTGGACTGTGTCAGTTGGTGGGTAGTGTGGCGCTGCTGACGATGTTCGTGTTGCATCGCGAGACGATTTTACTCACTGCACCATGATGGCTGAACCTTCAATTGGTGATCTTGTGTATTAGTTTCAGGCGCAGTGATATCATCTACAGCTGCAGCACCAACGTATCAGGTGAACTTCGTCAGGAACTTTACCTGAAGGAGGAAGAGAGCGGGTCATCGGCCGTAGTGCTTGGTTTGACTCGATCCCGCGGTCAACGAAGATCTGGAAATTGCGACATTAACCCTCTTCAACGCGACGGTGCGACCCTTGAGGTGGAAGGTACGACCTTTGGGTATGATGGCGAAGCCAGTGTTCAGACCGTGAAGGGTTGGGATAAAGGCCAGGCCAGTCATACCCAGCGGCCGTCGGACTCAAGTGGCCAATAATGTCGACCTCCTGCTTCCATGCCTGGTAGTTTTATAAAGCCAGGAGTATGATAGTAACTCCCCACCTGACTACGGTTTAGCCACAGCAACTTACCACTGCACATGAAGGCAACCGCTGTGATACTTGGGAGATCTTCCCATATCATTCCAAGCGATGGGATTTTTATCTTTGGTAAGATAGACAGTACTTCCATAGCGTCGCTTGATGATACGCTTCTCTGAGGACTTGGCCAATAGTATGAAGGGGAAAGGCTTGAGTTCGAATGGCCTTTGCCACAGTAGCCTCCCGGAACAAGTCTGGAATCAGTCCATCCTTCTGCGGGCGTCTCTGGCCGAATTCTTGGTGCGGTTCAGATAAATGCAGGACGCGGGGTTAAATGGCCTGTGATATTGGAGTTGTTATTAGTTTGGTTTGTTGCAGGTCCTCGAGCAGGCACCGCCGGCCTCTGAAGATTGCTGGCACTTTATTGGATACTCCATCAGTAGAGGAGAGGTCTTACCTACACAGATACCATCACAGTTATTGTCTTTTGACGTATCATCTGTGAATCTTTGACGCTCTTCGTGCGCTCTGATGTTTTGTTCTGAATAGGACATGATTTTGTCAGCGATCATAAGCGTAGGGTTAACATGTTTTATTGGTCATTAATGATTATTCCAATGTTTTGATTCTTTTGACAACGTGTATACGTATACTAGGCACCTCAAGGGTCAGCTTAAAGGTCATGTCATTATACTCAAGAATCATGCCATGGTGCTCAAGGGTCGTATCCTCATGTTCGGAGGGTTACAGGTGGTCTTAAACATCTTAAGTAATTATCATTTTATCTTTTCTATGCACCAGGTAATGAGGGAGTGAAAGCTGTACCCGTGTGGGTGTGGGGAGTGTTGGTAGACGTGTGCCGGCTGGCTGGAGGCCAGGCAGATGATCCCCTTTTGCCAGCTGTTCCCACTGATATGTCAGCTTAAGAAGGGAAGAGGTTTTGATCCTTTTCATGTGGGGGAGAGGGGGAAGAGTTGATCGGATGGGTTCACGTGATGGTATTCATGAGGTTCCAATCCCATTGACTCGCTCGCTCCAGCCTGTTGCCCTCTCTCTCTCTCTCTATATTTACGTCCTGTTCTGCGCTCGTGATCCGAGATGCTGCTCTGCCGTTCCTCCACTCGCCTGGTGGCTCTCCCTCCTTACTGCTGGGGGCCACTAGGGAGCAGGTAGGTGACAGAGGCCGCTCCTGAAGGAGGGAGGAAGTACACACTCCTCTGAATATTTGATGTGGCCACTAGCCATACAAAACGCTAGTGAGGGCGGCCCCTGTGAATGTTGTATGAGGAGAACTTGGCCTGGCCCCCCTCGATGCTGGCGGGGGCCTCTTTCCTGGTGACTCCTGGGGACCTGTCTGTTGACACTCGTGGGGGACTTTCCTTCTGGTGATTCTCATGGGGACCTGTCCTCTGGTGACTCTCATGGGGACCTGTCCACTGTTGACACTCGTGGGGGACTTTCCCTCTGGTGACTCTCATGGGGACCTGTCCACTGTTGACACTCGTGGGGACCTGTCTTCCGTCTACGGTAGGGGGTGTGGGTAGGCCCAGCGTAGTGCTGCTACATTTAGGTGTTGCTCAGCGATGTTGTTCATGTGTGATAGTGTATGGTATATATGGCTGGTGTGTGAGTGCATCGCTGGGCGTTGTCTTGTAGGGCGAGGTGTTGGCTTGGTAAAGCCAAGTCTTCCTCACACTTCTCCTCACTCACACCTCGCCATTATTACCTCGTATATTCCATGACTTCACTCCTTATCTGTAATAAATGTTTTACTTTATTACTCGTTGATAATTTTTGATGAGGTTTGGCGAGCGAGAGTCAGATGGATGGTTCGCTACGCCTTATAAGCATAGATTTGGTTTATATCGAATAGTGAAGAATTGAGTTGACTCTAAACCATTCGATTAACCTGGAGTTTATGTGTTTGTGGTGATGTCATCAACGTGTGCCCTTGAGCACCAAGATACGTGCCGAGGGTAGGACGACGCGACCCTTGGGATGATGGCTTGGCCTTTGACGTGTTCGTCGTCCGTCAGATCAAAGGCCAGGCCATCATACCCAAGGGTCATGCAGTCGTGCTCAGCGATCGTACCGTCGTGTTCAAGGGTCGTACGGTAGTGCTCAAGGACCGTGCCGTCGTGTACAGGAGTGTAAGTGAGGAATATTGGTTAACAAGTTGCCTGGGGCGAAGAGAGATATCCAGGGGAGGTGTTCACCCAGTGTGTTACGCATCAAGATGGTACTAGAGAGATTAAGACTAAGAGGTAATACTTACAAATTAAAACTAAATATATACATTAACTGCAGCCGTACGAGGCACTATGGGGTGATCTTGGCAAGTATTTACTGTGTCGCATAACCCACCTTCGTAGGACAGAGGTGCTGTCTGTGTTGTGTGGCCCATCCTCAGAAGCTAGTAATGTTCGGTTCCTAACTGTGTGTGTGTGTGTGTGTGTGGCTTATCCGGCCATTGTACGTTGCTGGCGTTTGGTTTGTGAGACGCACCCGAGCATCGCAAGTGTACTTAGATTTACACATTTGTTTACACAGCCATTCCTGTTAAAGACGGAGACAGTGGTGGTACAGACGCTGGTTCTCAGCAAGGCCTGGGTGACACACGCAGCTCTGTAGCTCACGATCAAGTTATCCTACTTCGTGGAAAATCTCTTGTGTTGGTGCCAGCAATGCAGGCGTGGCAGCGACCCCCCGCCAGTGTCGCCATCCTCCACGGCCCAGCGATGCCGTTCCAGGAATGAAGTCTCCTCCTCCACAGCCTCATCCCAGGAAGACATACCGTGACCTCCTCCTCCCTTGCTCAACCCTCTCCTCTCTGCTGCTGCTTGTCCTGCTGCTGATGGGTTGGTATACTGCTGTCTGCTTCTGCTGGAGTTGCTGCTTAACCTTTAGCTGGTGGGGAATGACTTCTGGTATGTGATCCACGATTGGTGCTGCTTCCGGTGCGATTAGCGCTGTAATCTGCTGTTACATGTAACGCTGTCTGCTGTAACTGTTTGCAGTGTCTCATTTAACAGCTACTGTTGTCTGATTTGATAGTTAACCATCCGGTAATAGATGACAGTGTCTGCTTTTGTAGTTATTAGTGTCTGTTGTGAGTCACTGTCACCAGTAACGCTGTCTGTCGTAGCGGTGAGCGGTGTCTGCTGCAACAGCGCGGCTGTGTAGCGCTGCTCCTCGTAGCGGCCGTCATCAGCTGCGGTAAGACAGGGTGGCTGGGACGGGCCAGGGAAATAATGGGATTAGGTGGGATATACCCCGGGATATGCCGGAGCTCCGGGTAATCCCTCGCTCCAGGGGGCCTCCAGATAAAGGGGTGACATCCTCCTCCTCCCCCCCTGCTGTGCGTCATCCCCTATTTGTCCCGCCTCCTTTATCTTGCCTCCTGCGCACATCTTCGTCAGTTCCTTATTATCGTATTTGTATCACCCCTCGTCCTGCTCTGTGCCGACCTTGGCTCTCCTCCTCCTCCTCCCCAGTTCTTCCCACTACTGTGTAACCTCCCCTTTCTCTCCTTACTTTCTTCTCCCCTTCGTCTGCCTCTTGGCTTCCTTCCTCCCCACGTCACCCCTGCTCCCTCCCCCAATCCTTCTGCCGGGCGTCACGAAGGATGGTGTGTGTGTGTGTGTGGCGGTCGTCACTCAGCTACCGTCACACGGGGTCGTCTGTTGTAACGGTACGTAACACGAGAGTAAATGCCCGGAAGCTTGTTACTGTCACAACCGCCCACCATCCCTGGAATCTGGCCTCTAACAACCGTCCTGTGCAGGGGTCTCGATCCTTCGTCATTCAGTCTCTCTCTCTCTCTCGTCCTCAGCCGAGTGGGAAGAAAAAAAAAGAGACGGAGGAAAGAAAAAGACACACACAAAAAAACAACATTTGTCACCTTTCTCAGGAAAAGTTTGGATCCATCGACGATTTCCCGGGGGAAAGTTAGGAGCGATATACGTGACTTCGCTCAGCCGGTCACCCCCAATCTATGCAAGTCCACGTGAACTTGAGGGTGGGTGAGGACAGGCACTCAGCACGCACCGAGACCAAACTGGTAAAACCGTAAACTAATAACATCATCCAGCGGTCGTCCTGACATGACCGTGAATGACGAGGTGGCGGGAACGTATCCATCTTGGGCTGGCTGACACCAGAGGCATGTTTACTGCCGGCCAGCAGTCAGCAGTTATACTGGATAAATCTTCCACTTCCCACCTTTCTCTAGATTTATTACAACTGGGAGGGAGGGATAAAGCTCAATACAGGAGAGAGAGAGAGAGAGAGAGAGAGAGAGAGAGAGAGAGAGAGAGAGAGAGAGAGAGAGAGAGAGAGAGTGAAATTCATTGTAAGAGTAACATATTTCTCCGCCAAATCTTCACCACGTGAGCGCGACACCTTAATGTCTGGTCATAGTTCTGTGTGTGTTGATGGTGTGTGACACATCGGGGCAGGTGTTGGCTCACGGAATATTTTGAGTCGTGTGTTGTATGACTCTCCTCACATATTCTGTCCCCAGCCTCACTCCTATCCTCCTCTGTCCCTAGCCTCACTCTTATCCTCTTCTGTCCCCATCCTATCTCCTATCCTCTTCGTCCTCCTGTATTTAAGCACACCACAAACGGTTACCATCAAGAGAGCTTGTTGAAAACGCCGCTGGCACTGCTCTGAGCAGTGGAGACCCTGCCCCACTCAGAACTGCACCTTGATGAACGTTGGAGAATATGTCTCTACTCACAAGGGGCAAGGGATCGTACCGTGGTGCTCGGGAGGATAAGTTAGGTCAAGTAGTGAGGGCTGGTCATGATACGTTCTCCAGAATGGTGTCGACCAATAACAGCGAACCACCGTCCATCTATAGGTGATCTATTTTCTATAGACCTTGAGGGAAATAAACGATCCTCACACTCGCTCGTACTGATTGGCTAAATCATGATTCCATGATTGGTCATCAGGATGATTACGTCACTGATCCCTCGAAAACTAAGGTCACAAAGGTCATTGAACGTGTTGAAGGTTGTGATCCCAGGCAAGTGTGTGGGGTGGCAAGGTCTTGCACGAAGGCCTGCGACCGTGAGTGTGCACCTGCTCACCACAGTCGTGGTGCAAGGTGATCCTTAGGTCCACCTTCGTTGTACTTGGAAGCACAAGTTAGACACATCTGAACCTTAGTGTCTTATAAGATCAAGTTAATGTTTTGCGGCAAGCATTCTAGTGGTACCTTTTATTTCAAGAGGTATTTGTATAATGTTTTTAGAATGTGATTTTTGTCTCTTTTTTTTTAATGTAATGTTTTCTCTCAGATGTTATCTCTGTATCTGTTCTTCAACCTACATCATTGTCTTCCTCCCTCCCCAGGCCTTCCCTCCCTCTACCCCATACATCTCCTCTCCTTCTGGTCTCCCCCGTTGCCTCTCCTCTTCCCTTCCCGTGGCCCCTCCCAGGTAATCCCTGGCTTTGCACCATCAAAGTTGGAGGCCAGACTCTGGATAATAAGACTTAAATGGAATGAAATTATGGCCCGGCCAGAATTAGTGGTAGGAAGACAAATGTGTGAAGCGTCCGGCAGCCCAACCGGCACAGTGCTGTTCCTGCTGCTATGCTGTTGCTGCCCTACTGCAGCTGCTTCCTGCTGCTGTGCTGTGCCTCGTTGTTCCCCTGCTGTTGTGAGTGGGCCCCCCCCCCCCCCCCTGGTGCGTTGCCTATTGCTGCTGTGGTGTGCTCTCCTCTGGCCCGTTGTAAAACGTTGTTTGCTGTGCTGCGTCACTGGGTGCTGTGACTGCTGTAGCTTGCTGTGTTTCCTGTCGTCAGGCTGCTGTTATTTTCTCCTCAGTGAGACTCGTGGTATTATTCTGCTCTGCTTCCTTTTATATTGGTCCATGTCGCCCGCTGTTCCCCGTCTGCTGTTAACTGTTTGGCTTCGAAAGAATGATGTCCATCGGTTGTGTGTCCTGCCCGTCCTGTATTCCCAGCTCCACATGGTATTGCTCTGTGTTGCCCACGAGAACTGTACGACGTGCTCTGCTGTATCCAGTCTGCCGGTACAGCGTCCCTGAATGTGCAGCAGCCGACACTGCTGTAGTGTTGGTCACAGCCGCCAGCTTCTTGTTTTGCTACGAACGATCCCCGTAGCCTGGTCCTCACCAGAGGCTCCTCACATGTAAAAGTCTTACTACAGTCATATGTGGACCACCAGACGCTGAGACTCTCTTGTGTTAAGGTACGCACATACGCCAGACCCCATGTGGTACTACCAGCATATACGCCAGACCCATGTGGTACTACCAGTGCACACACAAGGCCCATGTGGCCCCGCATGCTGTGCATGGTGTTGTGTGTTCCCCTCATTACCTTTATTGCTTTATTGACCCGCGATGACCACACGAGTCTATTTGATTACACGAAATAAGGCTGATTGGCTGCACGAACACTGACGCAGGCTCACAGGTGTGTGTGTGTGTGTGTGTGTGTGTGTGTGTGTGTGTGTGTGAGGGTGGGAGAGGATGAGGCAGCAGGTATAACAATATTGTCGTCCGCGTCCCACAAGTGCATCAGGGATCTGAGAAGGTCCGCTATGGCCCAATATGAGCTGGTACGACGCCATCCTGGCTAGTAATGGCCAGGCCTGGCCTCGTGTCTTGCTATAAGACGCCTAACTGGTACGTCAAGCCACAGTGCGACACCTTCCCAGCCACACAGTCACCATATATTTTTCTTCTTCCTTCACTAACGTCAGATGTACGGTCTCTGCCGTGTGGCGGAGTAATACGTCAACTCATACATTATAAAACGTATCTTTGTCTACGATCAAAGTCTTGCATCAGGTACAGGGAAGCTAGACTTACATCGAACTGACACTTGACCCCATGATGCGGCGCAGTGTTCAACTCGGTGATGAGGAGTGAACTTAAACAGTCCAGCTGATGTGAAGTTAACCGTCAGAGTGTTAAATGACGTTCAACGATCGTTTACTGATATACACGATGGATCACAGAGTCTGTTTCATCTCCTTGCACTTGTCCCTCAATACTCCATCTCTATATAGACATCCGTCCTTACCTAACCCCTCTCTATCATGGCTCATTTTAATGTTACCTCCTTCCCTTTGTCCTCCTTACGATACACTCCTATTTCTACCTTCCCTTTTACATGCCTTACCTTTATTTTTTTCACTCCTCCTCCGTCTTTAGTGTCAGCTCACCTTCCTGGTTCACTTGTGTCAGCTGTCATCCCCCTAGCCTGGCTGGGTACGACTCTTGCTCCGGCTGACACCATCGTCAGTAGTGCCCTCCAACAGGCCTCAGTCCTCCTCCGAAAGGTTACCCTCCAAGGTTAATGACCAGCTTAAGTGTTTGGCCACCTGGATTTCCTCTACGTCCCTCAACTGTTGCTTTGTCTTGCAACCATTGCGTACTGAAAGTTTTGACGCAAGTTACGTTGATTTTTTTTCCCTGTAGCTACAAAATTTAATTAGTTCGTCAGTCTGGAGGTGAGGAGAGGCGGCCGCCCCTCCCTGGGTAATTACTGTAGTAGTGTCGGCACTCACCCCCCGCTGCTGCTACCTGGCGCTCCACAATCCTCAGCCACCTCCTACCCCGCGGTTTGACAGACCTGTGGTCACCGGCCGTCGGAATTGACACCTTCTGTCAAGGTGGGAATAAACCCGTCCCACACACACTCACCGCACTCATAACACTACTCACTCCCTCCCACACACACTCACCGCACTCTTAACACTACTCACTCCCTCCCACACACACTCACCGCACTCTTAACACTACTCACTCACTCCCTTCACACCTGCATGGAAATGATTACCACATATTTATATACATGTATATATTGTTGCTACCTCTGATTTATATGTAGTTTGGAGACTTGTATTTTGAGGAGATGAATTGACAATTAGTTCTATTTATGTACTGGTATGACTGAGGAACTTTGTGATAAACAACTTGACCTGACTTGGTTTTATTTCAAGCTGGGTCCGACGTGACCCAGGATGACCTTCCCTTTGTATCAAGTCGGCCACCCTACGGGAGGTCACAGGGGGATTGTGGGTAAGGTCGTCAGGGAGCAGAAGGACTGGTAGATGGGCCGCTCGCCCCACAGGGGGGAGGCATTACCCTCCCTGGTCCTCCGACAGTAGACTTGCCTGGCTTATCTAGAGGGACGCTTGGGGCAAGAACGACGCCGGAGATCCGCATCAAACTGGAAATGTGATTAATTCCGAGGATCGTATTGTGATGCAGATGTTTGGGGCGGGTGTGTGGGTGGAGGCCCCACGCGTCTACCCACACCTCACACCCATGGGGGCTCCACACGCTCCCACACCCTCATTCCTCCAGTCTCTCGTGTATACCCGCCAGCTTTATGGAGGCGCGCCTTTGTGGGGGAGGTTTATACTGCTCTCGAGGTAATCACTTGTCGAAGGAAACGATCTTGAAGAGGTAGTTATGACGTAGGAAGTGGGTCTTAAGAGGGTTATAATGTGTTTGTCTGTCTGGTTGATCAGTCTGGCAATAGGCTCGTGTGCGTCTTTCTTACCACTCCTTCCGCCTGTATGTATACTTGTATGTATGTGTATACGTCAGTGTGTATGGATGTGGGGGTTTTATTTGATAGCGGGGAAAACTGTATAGGATTGTAGGGATGATGGTGGACATACAACCCCTGCGGGAGATAAACGGGGACCAGACAGACGATCTGTCCCAGGATAATCTGTCTTAACAACTGGGTTTAATTAGAAATATCTGAGGATTTAACATTAAATTTCTTTTACATATGTTAGTTATTTTTTTATTTCTTTGAGTTTGATGGTCGGAGTGAGGGAGTACTGAGGTGTGGGTCATAATGAGACAATATAATGTGATGCTTCCGAGTGGAGTGTGGCTGGTCCCTGCTGCCCTCCCTCACACTACAGTATAGTTGCGTCTGTCTTCATTACCATCTCACATCGAGACGAGGCATCCATCATCACCCACAGCCTCTCTGTCTCTCTATGGTCACGCCACCATACCCCCTAGGGTCGCACCGTCGTGCTCCAGGCTTGTACCGTCATGCTCCAGGGTCGTACCGTCGTGCTCCAGGGTCGTACCGTCGTGCTCAGGGGGTTAGAGACGTAGCTACGTCCGCACTCCACATTGTACGTGGGTCTGAGGGTATAAATGCGTCGACCACGTAATGCTCTGACGTACGTAGTACTCAGAGCATTTTCGCGCGCCCTATGCGGAAAAAATAGAAGCTTCATTAATTGACGTAACTACATTTGGATTCAGGTAGAAACGAAAAAGCAAGAGAGAAACTGGAAAGTTTTTTTATTCTCACATTTCCACAGGAAAGATGAGAAGAACTACCACGCAAACTACAGAAAATGTACACTATAGTTCGTCGGTGTGAAGTGGCAGTTGACAATTCCACCACAGGGGATCATGGTGCTCATGTAGGGTAGGAGTTGAGAGGTATTCCTTACACTACCAGATCCTGTGTCACGCATTACAACATATGGACGACAGAATTTGCTCATAAACACCTTTTATTTTTCAAACTGACGCATCTTGGTTAGGCTAAGTCTCGTGTCATTATGATAAAACATTAGAGAGAAAATTATCGAGAAAATATCGGTTATGAATGTTTTCTCAACATGATTTGAGTTCATGTTGTGTGAGATGTTTGCAGTGTGGTTGTGGTGCGGCGGTGTGGTGAGGACAGAGCAGCAAGGACGGTGGTGGTGGTGGTGGTGGCAAGGAAAGCCGCCCCCAACACGAGCCAAGCCGACACAGCATCAATCAGAGTTTGAGCCAGACTTAACATCCCGCTAATCCAAGTTTGGTTCAGGCTGACGCCACCGGTGTAAGTCCACGGAAGATGTCCGCTGGAGTTGGTGGCTGGAGGACCTTAGCGATCACGGGTCTCTGTCTGTGCCTCTTAGATTGAAGACTCTGACGCAGGGATCATCATCTCCTCCGTCTATGCGTTTTAGATTTTAGATTTTGACGCCGCCAGCCCATGCGTGATGGTGGACCCCACGCTCATCTTGCGGACGGTCACGTAAAACGGATTACACAGGTCACAAAGGGGTCTTGTATCTGGCCGGCCCCTTGTGGGCGAGGTTGTCACTCGAATGTTTTCATCGGTAGTTTCTGTGTTGCTGGTCATGTGTTGCTGGTCATGTGTTGCTGAAGTAACACAGGGTAATGAAGAGTGAAGGAGCAGCATAAACATGACACGGATTTTCGAAGAGAGGCACACAGTGGGGATCCTTACGCTCGGTAGAAGTGATTAATACAGACGCTAATGAGACGACATTACGTAATCCTGTGACAATGAATAAGACGATAGTAGGGGAGGGCTGAGATCAGGGGAAATATTGGGTAATTAACTTTGAAGTACATGAAACACTATTGGAAATAGATAGAACCTCATCTAACTTCCCCCAGCAGCCGAGATTCACCCTAATTTTCATTGTTATATTCGAATTATACCATCGTTAATAGCGCTCGCTGTGTTCCCTCCCCATGGTAAAGAAGGGGCGCCAGAAATGGTTGCGTTCCTTGGCACGAAGCGAACACACACACAGCGCAGGAAAGTATGAGCGTCAACTCTGGAAGTGAACAACAATTGAATGTAAACACGAGACCTCGAGAACCACATGATTTCTTGACATGATCGGCGAGGTTGATGGCCAAATCTTGACGGCTTGGGGAAGTGAGGTAAAGCTTCCTCTGGTCCTGTTGATTTCTCCTTTTTTTTTCTACTTAATTGTGCGTTGATTAACCCCACAATACCACCGATCTTCATAGCTCAACTCATTATTGTCTTAGTGTTACTGAATTTCTTGTCATGTCGTTGTGACCATCTGAATTACCCTCATTAAGTGTAAGGAGTCTACTGATGGTTATCTTCTAAATCCATGAATTGTTTTTATGTCACTAAACTACATATTTACCTTAATGTGTGCATATATATGGAGGCGATAACTACCATGTAGCCACATAGACCTTCCTTGCCATCACTGTGTTATGCCGTATCAGGTGAGATCTTCACGAGACCGTGTGAGAATATGGACGTGATGTATTCTGTAGTCGTGTTCCATAATGGACCTGAACCTCTTACCTGAAGATCTATCCAGTGTTGCCATCTACTCGTCAGCTGTGGCACTGCTGTAGTCAGTAAGTTATGTTACGTGTTGGTTTGGTTAATGATTTATGTTGAATGTTGCTTAGGTTATGTGAGTCACTTTATGATCATGTTATGTTATGTGAGTCACTTTGTGATAATGTTATGTGAGTCACTTTACTGGCCAGTATCTCAGTACTGGAGATGGATCACAATGGACTCCTGCATGATCCTTGTTGACACCTTGCACGACCCTTGATCACGACGGTACGACCCTTGATCACGACGGTACGACCCTTGATCACGACGGTACGACCCTTGATCA
>JAUTXX010370181.1:0-13288 GCA_032273605.1 Panulirus laevicauda | reverse complement strand
GTTGGGCCAATCTTTCGTCTGTTTCCTTGCGCTACCTCGCTGACGCGGGAGACAGCGACGTAGGTTAATAAAAAAAAGAATAAAAGGTAGCTAAAGGAGCTTTGTTTTTAAGCCACTGTAGTTCCAGGAATTCTAACAGAGATCCAGTTCCTCTTAGCACCTGTAGAAGGTAGCACCTCGTATAATATTGTTTAATCTACTGTGAGTTACTGTGCTAAGTTTAATGTTTTAGTCGAGTTTGTAATGATTTTTTGAAGATCCTGTCGTGTACAATATGAATTAGGAGAATTAGAGTAGTGCCTTTGTAATGTAATTTGTAGAATTATATTTAATCTTACACTGTCCTTTTAAAACAAGGGATATTTTTCCTAGTATTTATATATATTTTTTTTTTCTTCAATAATCTTCAACCTTCCTTTCTCTCCCAGTATTTAATGTTTACCTCTATATTTACATCAACACCTCAAGCTTAATCTGTTTTTACTGTTATTACTGTATTTTATACATCATTTTTCACAAGAATTATAAGAAGGTTGATAAATTTTGATTTCCGTCTCATGATTTTTTTGGTTTAGATTTGTACCCCAAATGGAGGGTGTATGTGAGGACCTACTTGGCTTCTAGGGATGTGAACATGGTGGAGTGTTTAGAGGTTTCTTGGATAGAGATTTATGGGGAAGATTGTTTGGGTCACTCAGTTGGAGAGGGGACGTGGTATAGGAACATTAGGCAGGAGCATTAGGTAGTAGTAGTCAATATTTGTACCCCAAATGGAAGGTGTATGTGAGGACTTAATTGCCTGCTAGGGATGAGAACATGGTGGAGTGTTTAGAGGTTTCTTGGATAGAGATTTATAGGGAAGATTGTTTGGGTCACTAAATTGGAGAGGGGACCTGGTGTAGGAACATTAGGCAGGAGCATTAGGTAGTTGTAGTCATTATGAATATTAGGTAGGAGCTTCTGCAAACACTGCTAGACTTGCCCTTTGCTGGTGGCCTGTTGAGGGTGAGGCCTAAAGGAAAAGAAACAGCACCAGAGTTCACTAGCTGTGGAGACTCTGTTGCTGTGCCCACCCCTTTGAGGGGGTTCCAGAAGGGAACAGGCATCAGAGATAAAGATAAATAGATAGACATGGTGTTTGAATACGGAGAGGTAAATGGATTAATATTTGCATCTGAGGTTTATTAGGGAAAGGGTTATCCTGGAACTTAGTAAAGCATTGAAAAAATATATCATGCACGGCTCATGATGTAAAGTAACCCCCACTGAGTATGTTAGATAATGAGAGGATGAATTGGTTACAAGTTGCATTTAATTTTTGTAAGATTTTTTTATCTGAGGGTAGGTTTGGCACTTTTGGTCCAGATGAATGAAGTATCATAATTTACATAAAGCTTTTACCATTAATGCTGTTTTCATGTATGAAGAATAATTACTGCCTGAAATTAACTATGACGGTCTTTGTTATTTTGTTGATATTTTTCAGGGAAGCTTAAAAACTTGTTTATCTTCTGTGACATTATTCAGGATATATTTTTGGCTTTCCATTACCATTAGGTACATCAGTCTTTTACTGTTCGTGCTGCTTTCACATATGAAGATGAAAAGTAACAGCTTGAAATTAACTGAGAGTCTTTCATTACATTATGGTTTGATTAATGCCTTTTGAGATGTTTTATGTCAATATTTTTTAAGGAAATTTAAAAACTTGTGTAGATGTATTAAAACTGTCCATGTCTGGAAATCATAGCAGAATGATGTTATGGATTCTGTAGTACTAGACTGCATTGGGGATACTTCATAGGAATATGTGTGGATTTTGATAGTTTTTATTTTTATTTTCCTTTTTTTATGCCTTGTCCTTCCCACCATAATGAACTACAATCAAGAAAAACGGAAGAGTGGCATACACACACTGCCCAGCTGTACAAAGCCAGCACCTGCTGTCCACAGCCAAAACAGACTGTTGCATGGTTTAACTTGACTGCTCTTTAGTAAACTGCCTTGATCAAGTTCATTCTGTCCCAGGAAGAATTCTTGTACTCCTGAATGTTTAGGTCCCAGTACCCTAAAGCCTCCATCATTTCATCCTTCCATCTTTATCGTGATCATTCCCTCCTCATACTCCCTCTGCTTCTTACACATAAATCCTTTTGATCAATCTTGGTGCTCATCCCCTATATATGTCTGAACCGTTTCAGCATCCCATGGGCAGCTTTCTCAATCAGACTTTGCCTACTACCACATATACTGTTATTCTTACGTTTGTCAACCCGCATCATATCACATATAGTCCTCAGACATTTTATTTCCACCATCTCCAATCTCTTCTCTTCTTTTGCATTCAAAACCCAGGACTTATATCCATACAACATTGTTTTAACTACTAAACATTCAAACATACCTATTTTTTTCCTAGCAGTGACTTTTCCTTTCACCAGTTCAATAATGCACCAAGGACATTAGCCCTTTCTTTCATCCTATGGCTCATTTTAGCACCTATGATTCCATCCACTGCCTTGACCACTCCTAGGTACTTCAGGCATTCCACTTCCTCTAGGTCCTTCCCATTCAAGCTTATACTCGTATCATCATTTCTTATTTCTGTGCCTTTATACCTCATGAAAGTGTTGCACTTCCTCCGTGCCCTTCCCATTCAAGCTTATATTCTTATCATCGTTTCTTATCTCTGTACCTTATACCTCATTGCCTTATTTGTGTTCACATATACTCACGACTCTCTGTTTTTCAACATTCTCCCAAACTCTGTCACCAATTTCCGGAGTCTGCCATCAGGGCTTTTTTATCAGCATATAGCAACTAATTCACTCCTCTTGCCCTCTCGACCCCCAGGATACCATAGAAATATCAGTAGAGATTAGATGTTGCATGGCAAAAGGGGATAGTCATTGAAGCAAGGGGAGTGGGTGAGAAATGGGAGATATTTAGGGAAGCAGTGCTGATATGTGTGTGACATGTGGAAAATGAGAAGTGGGCAGGTGAGAAAGGGTAATGAGTGGTGGGATGACAAAGTAAAGTTTCTGATGAAAGAAAAAAATGAGGTTTATGGGTCTTACTTACTGGAAGGAATGGCTAGAGCTCAAGAGGAAGGCACAGGGGTTGAAAAAAAAGGTATACGAGAGTTTGGGTAAGTGAGTATCAGTAAATGTCAGGGAGGATAAAATGTTATGGAGGGAGGCTAATAATGTGAGACAAACAAATGAATAAATGGGAACAGTGGAGGAGTGGAAACAGATAGTGATGAGGTGAGGTGGTGACTATCTGTCAGTATTTACTATATGTCAGTGTTTACAGATGTTTACAGTTTTTAGATGTTATTCTTTATTCAGAGTTTGCATATATGAAATTTGAGGCTACATTTTTATTTGTAGGCAAGTTGCAGGTGGTATTCATAAGGATATTTTATACCCTCCTATAAACATGTATAAGACAAAAGTTATGGAGAATGTAAGTAATGTAGTGTGTAGTGTTGATTTATGTTTGATCATCTGTCGGATTACACAGCAAGTGAGTGGAATTTTAACGCTCATGTTGTTTAACTCCTGTGTTTTGATTGTGATGTTGATTTATAAGTCATTTATGTATAGTCTACTGTGTAACTATTATACTTATTTTCCTTTTTATACTGATATTGGCAGTAGGGTATAGAAAAAGCTTTTGAGTAGTGTTTTTATGTTTGTGGGTATGGGAGTGAGTTCTGATGAGGATCATATTGATTTCTTATTGTGATGAGTTACAGGTATGATAGGGAGATTGAAACACCTGACCTACTTTCAGCTCAGCTACTTTATTTCCTATATGCAAATGCTGTCAGATTGAGGATGTCCAAGACCTAAACCTCCCAGATTTATTCTGCATTTCACTAATGTGAAAGATTTGATATTTAGCTACAGGTATCAGTTTTGGATTTAGGATGTTTACAGTGAGAGGTGCAAAAACTATAACCATGTCGAGTTGACTTGACAAGTGGCTGAGACCCATAATGGTTTGCAATGTGTTTATTGGCAGTCAGAAGTGTTGGGCAACAAACAAAATACCCAGTGAGTGCTGCATACTAGCCCTGCTTCAAGCAAAATCTCGTCTTAAGTATCTAGTTAGTTAGGTAGGTTGATACATATGGTAAAAAAGCGCTATCTTCCCATATGGGTCCATGAATTTTGAAATGATTAATATGACTTGTTGTCTAGGTAGGATTGGTAAGTGTGAACGTGAGATGGATTTCCTTATACTTATGGTATCCCCACTTCATGGTTACTTCCACTGAAATATGAAATCAGTATCATTTATTATAGCAAATGACAGTTAATGTCTAGTTATTTTCATTGGAGTATGAAATCATTATATCATTTATTGGAGTAAATGACAGGAAATTTCACTAGCAATTGATATACTGCAATATCAAGAAACCAGGACAACCAGAATAAGACCAAACCCAATGGACATTTCTCAAAATCTATCATCTGTGGCATCATATTGTTTTACTCAAAAAGTGGTAAGGTACTTTTTACACTGTGAGTACTTTGTGCGAGTAAAATTACATACATAAATATCACACCTATTTATATTGTATGGAGAGGACATTTACATTTGTAGGGCCCCTTCTCTTAAACATTTTCTCTTGATGAGAGCAACTGAGATGTTTTAGATAGGGAGTGGACATGGCAGCAAGTGGAATGTTTACCTTTCCTACAATGAAATACAGATGTCTGCTTATTGCTCTGATATATTTGTAATCATTGTGATTGTGACAAAATTTTCATAACAGCAAAAACTGTAAAAGTTTGTAGAATACCAGTAGCACCAGTCAGACACAGTGTTTTCTAGTTCAGGTGGGTGATGGCATCTTTGCCTCCACTCTCATAAAAAAATCTCCAGCTTCATCTTGGTCAACTTTTGATGCTAAAAACTTCATTATCCATAAAATTACCCTCAACTACTTCTAAAGACAGATCATCATCGTAAAAAAATTCAGGACTGTCTGTGTTGTCCTATAAATCTAGCTAAACACAGCTCAGATTCCTTCTAAGAAAACTCAAGAAAATGTTTTCTCATTGTCATGGCTGGAGGATGACTGACTGTAGGGAGATATTATTTTGCACTGCCACCTCAGCTACCATCCAGGCTCAGTGCATGGCCTTGAAATTGAAGTGCAAGACTAGGTGTAATATCCTTCTTGAGGCATCACTCAATTTGCATACGTATCTGTCTGGTGGAGTTAAAGTAAAGGATTGCTAAGTAGTCAACCAATGCCAACTGGCTCAGAATCTGAAAGCTTCTGCAAAATTGTTTGAAATTGCATCCTAGTCATGTTCACATATGCTGGAATACTAATACCCTGATACACAAAAATATACAGAGGAAAACTACTGCACACACCTGCATAGTTGTGAATTTTAACCAGATAAACAGAGAGAGTGCTAGAAATAGGTTTTTCACAAATAGCAGAATTGCATGTAGTGATCCTGCATAAAGTGAGGGATGGGTATGTACAGGGAGCAATAAGGAATATTTTTAGTTGTAATGATTTGATTCATCTCCCACAATCGCTGTCAGAATTTATTTAGATTTGTATCCTAAAAGAAGCAAGCACATCCTTGGTTTTACATGACTACTACTGCCATTTTCAAGAGCTCTTGGATTTAGTTGACAGGCTAAAGTAAGTTTATCTATTTTAGTGTGTGATACTTTTACCATAATTAGATAGTTTGATATAATATTATTTCATGATATACATTATTAATTGTATCGATGACAATGTTTTAATTGCATTGCTAGAGAAAAATTAGTCATTTACAGGTTATTTTACTTAAGTATTATCTTTATATATCTATCCATCTATATCTTTGATGCCTGTTCCAACTGGAATTCCCTCAAGGGAATGGCCATGGCAGTAGTGTCTCCATAACTGGTGGATTCCAGTGCCATGTCATAGCCTTTAGTGCCTCACCCTTAACAGGCCACTGGCGGAGGGCAACTCTAGTGCAGTGTTTGCAGAGGCTCCTACCTGATATTCCTACTGACCACTAATACCTGATGTATCTACCTAATGCTCCTGCCTACTACTTCTACATATTGTTTCTACCTAATATTCCTGCCTGAATGTTCTTACCTACTACTGCCATGTACTGTTCCAAACGTTTTGCCAAAAGGCAAGGCTTGCACATAGAACTCACCACGGGAAAATCTAGAGTTACGAAGAATGAGCTGTGTGAGTTAAGTGTTGTCAGGTGTTATGTGTAATAAGGAGAAATTCTCTGTTTGTAGACAGAAAGCCAGTAGTCCACCTGTGGGTGAGGCAGAAAGGAAAGACAGCTACCCGAGTCAGAGAAGTGCAGCTTGACAACCAATGAAATGCTGGCTCGCTGTGCAACTGTCACTAACCCTCTCGATACCCATATGATGATGCACAGAGGGACATTTACTTCAAGACATGACAGCCACAAGTGGTGCTTACAAGTTTTAACCAGTGAAATATAGAATACACCAGTAAACATGTTATAATCACTTTACAAACAGTTTTCCAGGCACATGTAATTGCATAGTGGAGGGCAGGCGTATTTGATAGGAGCTAGAATTTTTTTGTAAAGGGTTAGTGCAAGCACGTTCTGGTGTGGCCACAGGGAGGGAACTGAAGCATTTATGGCAAGCACTATGTAGGATTGCCATATATCTCAAAATAGAGTTGAATTACCATGAGAAAGCAGGCTTCAAGGAATGACTCACCAAAATTAGTAGGTCAGTTGGAATTCATCGATTTTAGGTGAATTTTTTATGTTTGAGTGATGTGCCTGTCGCTTCAGATGCCAATTGGATGAGACTAGACATTGACATGCCAGTCACGTCATGGTGCTCAAGGATGTTAACATTCTGTGCATTTCTCTTTATATCTCTCATGGTCTGTGTTCTTCTCCATCACCCTTTATACTCTGTGTATGTGATCACCTGCCAATTTTTTTTTTCTAAATCTCCCTCTTCATTTCTGTTAGTAGATTCAGTGTGTGTGTGTGTGTGTGTGTGTATGTGTGTGTGTGTGTTCCAGTCCTTTTCTCTAACTGAACAGCTCCTGATATTACTCCTTCTGCACTTCTTTGCCCTTTATTATTCATAGATTCTTTATGTGCTGTAGTCTTTAGCTGAATAGCTGCCAATATTGCACCTCCCTGCCTATCATTGCCAATAGATTTTGTGTGCACTTTTGTCCTTTCATCTTACTTGAACAGTACTCGTAGGAAAGACCCATCAGGCTTTCTTTGCTTTATAATGGCTTCAACATCTTTCTTCTAGTTTTTTATCTGAATCCTCACTGATAAACTGCATTTATGACTCCCTTCATTTTCCTTGAAATGTTTCTATAGTTTTTTACTCCTACTCTAGTTATTTGACCTTTTGGTCTTGCTCCTTAACAGTTATCCACAACATCCCCAAATGTTTGTTCTCTGGTGTTTTCATCTTCTATATTCTCCTCGTTGTGTGTGTAATTACGTATTTATACTGTACAGGGAGGGAGTTTTACAATCAGGGGGCTCCAGCTCTTGGATATTCTCTGCTATTGTATGTCACCTTAAGGTTATGTATGGTGTCAGCATTAACCATGTCATCTGTCTTTACATTCCATTCATCCACTATTTGCATATCATAAACTACTTCTTTATATCTTTTTGAAGAAGTTTCTTACCTAATTTCATGCTATGTCTGTTGGTTGCTCTGTCCCTACATCTCTCAAAAAACTTCTCTTTCCACATCATTGACCTGTTGTAAAAGTTTTGTTTATGATGAGTGTTTGTATGTGTGTGTGTGTAGTTACCTATTTGTACTGTATGGGGAGAGAGTCTACATTCATGGGGCCCCATACCCTGAAATTTCTGTGCCATCAACTAGCCTTTTAAACTTTTGTATATTGCCAGCATTCACTGTCATTGGTTTGTGTATGTGCATGGAATAATGATAATAATAATAATGATTATTATTCATATTGTTATCATCATTATTATAATAAAGATTATAATTAATGGTTTATTGAATTCAGGCAGCCATTTAGCTGAAACCACACAGTTGAGATATTACTGAACTGGGAGGTCTTAATGGTAACTAGTTAACTAATCATGAAAGAGCTTAAGATCAAGGTAGGGCTGGATACTTCCACAATTTGAATGAGCATGTGTCTGTGTGTGTGGAGTTTGTATCATTTGTTGACAGTTTTCAACATTTTGAACTTAAATTTGCATTGATAGCTTGTTTTTACTAAAGTACACTTTTTATCCCAGGTGTACAATGGTTATGCATAGCGGGGAAAAAATTAAATTTTATCAAAATAAGCAAGAATAGATGGTCATTATGTATGTATATCCTTCACTAGCAGAGTATAGATTTAGCAGTCTATTTCAGGATTCAGAAACTATTTTTATATGCTTTTTGTCAAACAGAAAAAATAAGAAATCTAAGAAGGAAAAAAAGAAAATCACAAAGGAAGTAGGTAAGGATGGTGGGCCTGGCAGTGGAGTCTGTGGAACAGGTGGTACTTCAGGGAACACAAGTGGTGGTGGTGGTGGTGGTGGTGATGATTCCAGATCCTCCACACCAAGTACAGATCGCTCTAGTAGTGGACCAGGCAAGCGATCTGCAGCTTCAACCCCAACCACACCTGCTTCTGCCAAAGGAGATGACTCAGAAAACCGGAAGAAGCGCTCAAGAATGGACAATACTGTTGATACTGTAAGTCATTATAGGTTAAAATTTTAAAGCATTTATATTTTGAACATGACAGCACTTAAAGTATGTAAGGTATACATTCTAGCTAAACAACACCTGGACTCATACATGGAAAGCAAAAATCACTATTAACACAATAACATTTTTAAAGAACAATTAGTCCTAAGTAGGCCAGCCAGTGAGAGCCCAAAAAATAAACACAACAGCCAATTCAATTATTATTCATCTCGTACCTCCATCATTATTCTTGCCTCATAAATCTGGTTAAATGCCTGAAAGCTGCCAGAATTAATCTTGTCATTTACAAAAGCAGGTGAGAAATGCAAACATTGTTTTAAGTGAATTCAGGTGGAGCAACTTCACAAGCTGTGTTGGAGGAGGAGGAGTAGTTCTGCCATGTTGAAAATCACATTGAGTGTGTCTGACAGATTGCCCAATCTGTGTGTTCTCAAGAATTTTAATAGAGATTTAAAGGATGATAAGACTTTAAGATTTTTGTAGATCTTTGCAGCATGCATGCTGTAGATCAGGGTACTCTTGATATGATGTAGTCGAGCTGTCAGATAGTGCATGAGCAGTGAAGATTGGGATGATGAGGTTTGAGACTGAACAGTCTGTGTTGTAAGTAAGAGGATTTACTACCATGTCAACAACTGTGAGAGCAGACAACTATTTTAATGCTTTCTTGGTCATTGGTAAGTAAAATGCATTTATTTTTTGAAAGATGGCAAAATATTCTGGGTGACATTATACTTTAAACGCATGTTAAGTTGCAGTGGAACTAGGTTTCTTGGAGGGGTCTTATGTTAGTCATACATAATTACTATACTTATTTTTACTGATTTGTTTAGTACAGGAGACAGTTTTACATTTGTGAGCCTATCTCCTGAACTTTCTATGTTATCATGTATCCTTTTAAACCTTCGTAACTACCGTTAATCACAGTCTCATTGATTAGTTTATTACAACTATCAAACATCCTAACACTAAACCAATACTTCTTAAGATCCTTTCTACCCAGCTCCTTTTTTTTTAAGGCCTTTGAATACTTTGGTGCTGCATCTCTTAAGGAACTGTTCCCTATCAGTATCATTGTGCTTATTTAGAAACTTGAAGACTGTTATTAGGACTTCCCTCATTTTACTTTCCTCCATAGTGGACAGTTTTGTAGCCCTCATCCTCTCATTGTACTTACTTAATTAATTAATTGAGTTACAATCATAGTTGCTCATCTCTGTATCCTTTGTACTTCTTTGCATGCAGTGATGAGACTTGTGAGACATAACCCATTTTTGATCTGATATATGTCGGGAATAATTCTATGAATATGTCTTTGTCCATATATTTAAATGAAATTTGTATTTTGCCAGAAGACAGTTAGCCTCTTTCTTGATTCTGATTTGCAGCATTGGCAATAGATTGGTCATAGTGTTGACCCTTAGACCTCTTTTACATGCAGGTTCCTGTACTTTATTTCCTACAAAGGCATTCTTTCACTTTGTCCCATGATCATAATCCTATTTTAATCTTGCACTTAACTTGTATTGAATCTCATCATACATTTATTCAACAATCTTTGGGGTTTGTCTAAGTTCCCCTGTGGGCTGATGCTATCATCATCTTTATTTCTCTCATGACCTTGGCATTGTCTGCAAACATGTTTAGATATGATTCCAGTCCACCAGGCAAATCGTTTGTTTATGCTAAGTATAGCAGTGGGCTTAACACTAAGCCCTGTGACATTGTACTTGTAACCCCAGCCTACTCAAGATGTACCTCTTACTTGTGTTCTTTGTTCCCTTCCAGTGTGGTAGTCTTCTATCCAGTGAAGGAGCCCACCCCTTATTCCTCTCTGTAGATCTATCTTTTTAATCTGCCTTTGATGAGGAACAGTGTCAAAGGTTTCCTGCCCATCCAAGAACATACAAGCTACCCATCCCTCTCTTTGATATATGATGAAACTCACACTGTTTTAGAAGCCTAGAAGATTGGTTATGCGTGACCTCCTTTCCCTAAAACTGCGTCTGCCAGTTAGAGTGTCTATCGTTTGCAAGTAATCAGTTGTTTTGCTCTCTGATTATTTTTTCCAATATTTTGCAAATCACACTATCTTAGATATAGACACAACATTTACATATACATGCTTTCATATATAAAATACTTTCATTACTTAATCACTTATCATTTTCACTGACAGAACATTATGTACATAAATAATCAAAAGATAACCTCATTTTCATCAAAAACATATACATTGGTGTTGGAGATATTTTGTCATATATTCTGAAAATAGCTACAATAATTGGCGTATATAGATATGGCCTCCTACCATGATGATGCATTTACACTCTCTTTATTGATTTTAAGGTGTCAGTGATGCATGAAATTTTTTCCAAGTATGTTGTTAAGTTGCTAGTGACATCTATGAATAAAAGATGGAATTATGCATGAACTGTGAGAATTCAAGTGAGTGCAGGAACCATTTAACCTCATATGAGTTTATGGTGACTCCTCATATGATGCACAGAGCAGTGTAAGGGTTGATAAAGTATGGTTTGGTAATTTTGTGGCAAATTAAGATCTATATACATGGTTATCATATTTTGTGAAGATGGTAAAATTATACATGGTTCTCCCATTAACCATTACTGTACATTTTACACAAATTCCTCTTGGCCAACATAGGGCATGTGAATGCATGTATAACTCTTGTGCAATTTTGAATAAAGTAAACAATTTATTACCCAGTTTTGTGTGACTGGAGAAACAATAATTGAATATATTGTTTCTGTGGTTAACCAGTTGTAATGCTCATATTTCAGGAAGATCAGTTTATGACTTCAGTTGAAGTACGGATTAAATTACCTGATGAACTGAAACCAGCTTTGGTAGATGACTGGGACCTCATCAACAGACAACGCAAGCTTCCCATCATCCCAGCACGAGTTACTGTGGACACCATCCTTGCTGACTATATTCGTGCCAAAACAAATACCAAAAATAATACCCCAAACAAGTATGATGTGAAGAACTTTAGAATTTCTTTCCTGTTTTAAATTTTGTACATTGTATTTGATAACACTTGTAAAGTTGATGTAATTGTACCAGAGAAAACTGTTAAATGAAATTATCACACTAAAAATTGTGGCTGTTTGAGGAGTGCATGGATATGAGGAGGGAGTAGGAAAAGAAATGGAATTATTAGATGATATTGCATGGATGGGATGGATGAAAAAAAGATGACAGTGAGGGAATATAGTTGAATGAGTCAAAGTAAAGGAGGGGATGTGGGAGACCAAGGAAAAAGAGAAGGGGTAGACTGAGGGATTGTATGGGTGAGAGGGATGTCAGCAAGCAGACATGTTCAGTGATCATCAGATTATATGTGCAGTAAATTTCTAGTTAACCTTGTGTGTCTTATGTAAGTGCATCTTGTCATAGAGAATTACAGTAATGGGAGAAATAAGTTCCTTGACATCCTTAAACATCAAAAAATATTGATACCATCATAATACACTTATTTTGCTAAACATATTACCTACTGGGATTAGTTATGGGCACTCATATTACATTTAACGAAATGAAAATTTAAGAGATAGATAGAATTATACTTTTGGATTATACTTGAAGGAATGTAGAATATAAAGTATAAAAGGAATGATATGCCAATTAATAACTGGTGTATACCATGCAGTGTAAGAGATAGATAGAATTATACTTGAAGGAATGTAGAATATAAAGTATAAAAGGAATGATGTGCCAATTAGTAACTGGTGTATACCATGCAGGGTAATAGCATTAAAATGAATTTCTTGTCATATGTATCAGAGACATTACTGTTCATGCTCAGGGCCCAAGACTTAAGTTTGCCCATTGCAGCTGCATGTAAGAAATGAAAGATGACTATATATCATACTGCAGCAATGTTGGTATGAAATTTGTAGTAATGAACTGTCTCCAAAATCAGCTAAACACCAGGGAAGCTTGGCATCAGGCCAAAAAAAAATGGTAGAGCTAAACCCCAGAAACTGTCCGTGTTAAGGTTAAAAGCTGATTCATACTGTGAAAGTGGTCAAAGAAAAGCAGTTTCACTTAGAGGACAAACCATTGCTTCTCTAACATTATTATTTTGATGTGTGACTGTGACTAGTAAATTTACAGGAACTTACTCACGTGAACTGATAACTGATATGTAAGTCAGTTGATGTGTGAAATCTTACTCTCAATATTGTTAATAGAATTGTATTATTTTCCATCAGAGAAAGTGCTGTTCAGGAAGTTGTAGCTGGTTTAAGAGAATATTTCAACGTCATGCTTGGTACACAACTTCTCTACAAATTTGAACGGCCTCAGTATGCTGAGATCCTACAAGAAAATAAGGACAAACAGGCCAGTGATATTTATGGCTTCATCCATCTCATCAGATTATTTGGTAAGGATTTTATCTTGTGATAGGGTTGATATTGGTAAAAAACTGCAATATGGTATGTGTGAAGATTTGCCATGTACTGTAATTTATTCATTCCAGCCCTAGACAGAGGCTTGGGGTATTAATGCA
>JAUTXX010370070.1:0-13289 GCA_032273605.1 Panulirus laevicauda | reverse complement strand
CTCTCTCTCTCTCTCTCTCTCTCTCTCTCTCTCTCTCTCTCTCTCTCTCTCTCTCTCTCTCTCTCTCTCCTGGAATTCACTCTGTAGGAGAATTTTTTGTTTTCCACAGAGATTTCATCAGTATAATGTGGGACAGTTTATGCTCATCCTGTAAGCTTATCTTGTTTCTTCACTACTAATAAGTTTTATAGTTTTTGTTGAAGGACATAATTTATGCTTCCATCAATTGAATACCATTGTGCTTATTGCACTGAGCTTCTGGTATATGGTGAATGATAATTAATAAGTTAGAAGAAAACAGTTGGTTATTGAAACATGGATATTTTCACATTATAGTCTGTAATGATTAATCATCTAGTCTTCTTAAAACTTTTTTATTTAAACTAGACATATTTTCCAAACTAGACATTACTTGGAAGCAGCACATCTTATAGTTAAAATCTAGTAGCACAGTGTGCTTGCAGTTTGAAAGTCGATGAGAGGATGCCACAGTCTTATGGTAGGGGTTTAGATAGTTGAAGAATGATATAAGATTTATAGTATTGGGAAAACAGTACACAACAAAGAAAAAGTGTGGTAGTTGGAAGACAGATCTAAAGCCACATAACATTGAATTTTGGGGACTTGGGTCCTTGAGACATGTAACAGGTGTAGCGATGTTGATATAAGCACAGACACCACCTTTGAACCGGAGTATAGTTCAGTATTTATAAAGTTATAAGCATTGTTTAATTTCTTTTAAAGCTGAAATTTATCAAAACTATGCAGTATTTATTTTTCTATAACCGTACTTACAGAATTCACAGCATGATATCGGAGTTACATTACAGTATATCAGAAAATGACATGTTTCTAAACTGTAACTTATTCTGTTGAAGATAATTTATATTGTTTAAGTGTGCAGTGTTTTGGATTGTTCTGCAGTAAGTCATCACTAAGCATACATATTATAAGAATACTTATTATATTTAAACCTATGATAGCCTCAGGCTTGTGTAAGCCTGTTTATGCTGAATTTCCTTTCCTCCTTTCAAAAACTTGCAAAGGTTGGAGGAGAAGTGCTGAAGGAGCGAGGAAGGAGCATTTATGGTCACGCCTCTGATGCTGTCATTCATAAACTCCTCTGGAAACATGTGAGTGGCATAAGATGCCCTTTCCATAAATGATTTTATTAAACATATTTGTGTATATGAATTCATGTTATAAAGATAAGAGTAAACATATAATTACCTTATTTTACTGATTATTGTAAAAGAATTTTTTAACCTCTTTTGTTAGCAGTCGGCTTTTTCTTTGGTTATATGTTCTTGAAGTCAGTTTTTTGCACCTTAGAGGCTTGGATTGCACCCATTTTTTATTCTTTTTTAGAATTTGGAGACTGTATAGTTTTATTCTTAAACTGATTTCTGTTTGAATATTGAATGAAAATACTGCTGGTTTCTCATAATAACTGATACAGAAATGGTGTTTCGTAGACTGACAAAGTAAATAGTGTGTAACAATTTAAGATTGTAAAGTGCAAGTTTCATTGCAGTATGGTATTGTCTGACCACTGCAGAGTGAAAATTGCTTTTGTTTGCATGTACAGGAAAACTGGACATTCTTCAAAACTTAGAAAATTGATCAGTATAGATAATGTCATATCAGTTCACATACTTAACTTCTTATATGTATACTGTACTTTGTTTTACGTTATGTATTTTATAACATTTGGTTTTACGTATTTCAAATTTAGTCTCATAATGTTATATACAACATTTGGTTTTACTTATTTCAAATTTAGCCTCATAAAATTTCTTGTTGCCTTTGTCTTTTGGATAGTATTCCGTATTTCATTTGAAGGATAATCACTTTGATTAAGCATGCAGACTTCCCACCTCATGAAGATAGGTTCAGCCCCAGTCCTTGAGAAAGTTCACAAAATGTTACTCATGAGGCTGTGATCAGGAATGATCAGTGTGATCAGTGTGCCATCTCAAGGCCATAATCAGCTTGTTATTGCTTGAGAGGTTGCCATCCATTTATTGGGAAATTATGCTTCATGTTGCTTTATTTTTCACTTAACTGTCATATACTGTATGACTATCTAAATGGCAACATTTGTTACATCAGTGTAATTTGATACCACTGGAAATGCTTCACTTTGGATTAAAGTGTTTTCTTAACAGGAGTCAGCCTGTCAGCAAGAAAGATGAGAGAAAGTTCCATTCTGGTAAGTATATAGCGACATCACACTTTTCATCATGTTGACCCTCCTTCTATCCCTAAGGGACAGGATCATCTTTCATATAGCCACTATTCATTACAGTCTACTCTAAGGGAGATTTGACCTCATTAAAAGCTCAGGTTTTGATTTGCACAAATGAACACAACATTTCATTTCCGACTCTGTGCTGAACTTAGTTAATGTCTTAATATTGCATGCTTCTTCCATGACATTTATTGGACCTTCTGTCAAGACATAATTTGCATCCTCTTGTTGATGCTTCATTTTGTGTTGAAGGGAATTATGGTTTGGATTTGCCACCAATTAAAGTTATATGTGTGTGAGGGGTTCATTGACTTGATGGATGTGTACAATCAGGGGGCCTTTTTTTTTTTTTAACTAATACATATGTATTATCACAAGTTTATCCCAGTGTGACTTTGATTTTTGTTTTCCTAGCCATGTATTATTTTCATACTATAGGTAGATTTCCCACTTTTATTAAGCTACTGATGCTGAGTGTGATTGTAGCTTTAATTTGTGATAACTGCAAGAACTAATCTAGTGTAAGGTGGTTCCCAACTAGTAAATCAATAAAGTGTCATTTTCCTACATAGGTTGTATATTATCTCTTGTTTTGTACTTTCTTCAGCAATATGTACACTGAACTTGGAACAAGATTTGCAGTGAGTCAGCACAAGGATGACATGCAGTATCATGAAATGTTCCCTCTTTATTGTGAAAATATTAAAAATACCTTTGTTTCATTACGTTTTTTCTCAGTTTTTTAGCAAGTAAGTTCTTTTTCCCCATAGGGAGAAAAAGTGCTCATTATAAACCTTGTCTCCTTGTAAGTTGCATTATTGTTTGAAGTGAGATAATGTTGCAAACTTTGCTGAAGTGTTTATTGTTACTATATTTATTTATTTATTTATTATACTTTGTCACTGTCTCCCATGTTAGCGAGGTAGCACAAGGAAACAGACAAAAGAATGGCCCAACCCACCCACATACACATGTATATACATACACATACACACACGCACATACACATACCTATACATCTCAACGTATACCTATATATACACACAGACATATACATATATACACATGTACCTAATTCATAGTCTGCCCTTATTCATTCCCATCACCACCCTGCCATACATGAAATGACAACCCCCTTCCCCTGCATGTGCGCAAGGTAGCACTAGGAAAAGACAACAAAGGTCACATTCGTTCACACTCAGTCTCTAGCTGTCATGTATAATGCACCGAATTATTATTATTATTATTCCCAGTTGCCTCTCCCGCATTAACAAGGTAATGTCAAGAACAAAGGAACAACAACCTCATTTATACACATCCTCTTTCTAATTGTCATGTGCAGTATAATGTACTGAGACCAGACCCTACCATACACTGCTAAGTTCCATGGACTATTCCATGGTTTACTTTGTTCAGCCTACAGACAGCAGGAGCACATCACATGCCACATCGATCCAGTTCAATTTATCCCACGCATGCCTTTCATTCTCCTGAGTATTCAAGTCCTGAAATCCCATAGCCAAAGATGTCTTCTTCATCAGTTCATCTTCTTGGTTTCCCATTATCCCTTTCTTCCTGTGTTGGTTTCACCTAGATCCTCTTAATCTTTCTTCAGTCATCCTCTTTGTACATCCAGACCTATTGAGCATACCCTGGTCAGCTCTTTCAGTCAGACTGCACGTAGTATACCACAACTCTCTTTTAAAGTCATTCCTTTCACAACCAACTTGCCTTGAACTATGTATCATCCTCATGCTTTTAATTTCCAATATGTACACCCATTGGTGTGTTGTCAGTGGGCTGTACCAGGGTATGTGAAGCAGACAAAATGAGCAAATGTACAGTCTGTTGGGCTTGGCTATGTATGGTAGGTTCTGGTTTCAGTAGATAAACATGACAACTAAAAAGTGGATGTGTGCAAATAAGGCCATTGTTTGTTTGTTCCTGATTTTACCTTGCTAAGGCAGGAAAAGCAATTGTAAATTAATAAAGGATCATTATTTCTAGTGTTATCATTATTGTTACCATAATTATGTCAGTCTAATTTTTCCCTCAACTAAACTTATGTATTAAGTTCCTCAAGAGCTGAATCTTTTCAGGAGGGGGCTCAGTAATTCTGAAGGCACTATTTCAGAAGGGTCCAGGTTTGGTTTTCTGTTTTTATTTGCCACTACCTGAATTCATCACTAATTCTACCTCACATGAGAGGAGAGGCAGTTGAAAGAAACAGTTACTCAGAAAAAAAGAAAAAAAAAAAAAAGCAGTGTGCACTACATGCTAGCCCCACCTTCATGGCAAAATTTTGTTGTTGGCATTAGGTAGGTTCTAAGCTCTCAGTTTAAGGCAAAGCCTTCTTACTTTCCTACCCTACTTTTTTATTCTTAAAGTGTGGGTACTGTTGTGTAATTAGTTACGTGGGAATTAACTGTTGTGTCCGTTTGTGCATGTCTAAATCTGAGATTGTGATGTCATCCTTCTTCCTATACAGGAGAAGATGGCAAGCAGTAGCTCCATGCATGGTGATTCTGTCCTTAGACAGAAGGCAGGTTTGCTCACAGAATAGTATGGGATGGTGCTTTATAGCTCCTACAGAGTGTGGGGCTCTCTCTCATCACCCTTGCTCAGTGGCTTCCTTCACTTGGAAAAAATAGCTTTTCACAATTTCAGATCTTAATTTTGTTTGCATTTTATTTTTGTTGATTCGTTTTTGTAGAATGAACTTTAACATTTTAATGTCCACAGAATTAGTAATTTGTACATTTGGATGTGCAATTTAAGACTGTGCCCTCTGTATATCAATAGAAGTACTCATAATTGGGTTTTATTTTCATAGTTAAACAGTTTCAGTTCCTGTTTCCTTGGAATTTTTTGACAGGGCCCCTAAAACACCTTACTGAGCATTTCATTTCAAAAGCTGTTGACATGTAATATAGAAGGTAGCCACTTTAAGCTTGATACAACTATCACTTGCACTGTACAGTGCCTAATACAAGAATTTTTGCATAATTTGTACCCAGTATTGATTAAGCTTTTGACTTGCATTTCTTGAAAAATCCTTGGATTCTGTTTCTGTAATAAAGGATCCCTAAAGCAAAAGTGGTCAATGAAGAAGGTGTTGTGGACATCCCAAGAGTGCAGCTGAATATATTTCAATAATTTGATTGGAAGCTAATGTAGAGGGTAATCAAAGGTGAGTTGAGAGAACACGGTGAGGGAGGATGTGGATAAGGGATATTCTGTTGGAGGATTCCATAGAAATGTATTGAGTGTCGTATGTGGATATTTTACATGAACCATTGTGCTGTATTAGAGAAGGCATGTAAGATAATTTTTTGGGTGAGATTTTTCACACTTGCTTTTATAGTCTTTGAGGTTTCTGTGTACTGCATTGTTTATTAGGGTTAGGCATTATTAATGTTGGATAATTGAATAATGGTTTATTGTAGCAATACCCTACCAAATTTAAGACTTTTTAAGTTGAATATAATAACTTTTATGTTGCAATATTTTGAGTTTACTTCAAAAACCTATGTGGTCTGTGTAATCCAATCACTTTTTGTTGATATCAGGAACCTGTAATGTCTCCTGCTGGACCATACAGTGATATGAGCCCAGCTGATGACCTGTTATCAGCCGTGAAAAATTCAGTGGTCTTCAAGGCTAAGCCCTATGATGTGGAGAATTTGAAGCTTATGAGTAAGAATACTTATAAAACTTGTTTTTCTTTTTATTTTGTTAAAAGATATGATATTTAAGCAAAATTCTCTAGGAAGAAATAGGTACTACATGTTTATTTTCGTATCTGCAGTTGAAAAAGGATGTCTTACAGATAATATTCAGGGTACAGCTTATTGTGCATCACATATCTGACAGTTAGAGATCCAAGACAAATGCTTAGATCATGTATCAACATCACTTAGTCTGAAAATTTTCTGTCTGTGATGTCCTTCAGTCTTATTTACAGTGTTGTGTAATTTATTGCCCACTTCCTCAAAAACTCTGTGCTCATTTCCTATACCTGTAGGCCCCCTACTTTATTGATGTAACACTTACAGGGGACATGAAATGGATCACTGCCACTTATTAATGGTCTTTAGCTGCATAATTTGATGTGTCACAAACTACCAGTGTTCGGTCAGTGTGGTAATGATGAGGTCTCTATATTTGCCTTTGTATAAATTTCCATATGCTGTCCAAAATGAAGCTTGGAAAGGATATCTGACCTGTATCCTTACCCATCCCTTTTAAGCTTATATATGTCATTAAAATGAAAATGGTCTTTCATTTTATCAGTTTTCTCAGCTCTCCTTGATGTTTTATACTTCTTTCACCCATCTTAAACAAATATCCTTTACCTGAACACAATAACTGTAATCTAGAGCTCATTTTGTTTTGCCTATCTGAATTAGTGCCCCAAAAAGTTTTCACTGCTGCTTTACCCATTCTCTGTAACCTGTGCATGTGGTGCACCCAGTGAAAGTTGTATTATGAGTGATATACTGCTTCTTTTTTCACTCAGGCTTATTTTCAACTTTTATAAACTCTACTTAAAAGTCTTTTTCACTAGTTTCTACCATATATTGTTTGCACTTGCTCATCAAAACATTTTTTTTTTTTTTTTACAAATACTGTTCCTATTTCTGAAGTGTCATAATGCTAGGCTTTTTTTTTTTTTTTTTTTAGGGTTCATATCTGTAGTTGAATACAGAATTTAACTCATTTCTAAAACAAGTCATTGTACTATTGCAGGTTGTGAACCACTGCTGGACATCACAGGGACAGCTCTAACTGGAAAACCCAATATAAGACAACCAAGTACCAAAGAATTACCTTCTGTTCCTACTACAAATGAGCTGTCTTGTGCCCCAATTTATTTTATTCGTTCAATCAGGATGCACCTAGCTACACAGTAAGGGATATTTTTTTCAGTATGAAATAAAATCACTTATTTCATCAAAAGGACTAACCAGCTATTTATACACGGTAGACACAGAATAATTGAATCTACAAAAATCCCACTAGAATATACTAGAAATGTACCAAACAGTTATCCATGAGAGCTAAGTGGAAAAGATGGAGAGACTTTAATATTCTACACAGTAGAATAAAACCAAGCAAATAGTGAACACCAACTCAAGACAAATAGCTAGGACTGGTTCTAAGCAAACCCAACAAAGATAACTACAGTGGGCATGGTGGCAGAGAACAACAGTATAACTAGGCAAGTGGTACTTGCAGTGGGCAGTGCGTACTAACCCAGTGTCATGACAAAATCTCATCATAGGTAGATAGTAGTTACTCCCCTTCCACCTACTGTATTTTCATATCTTAGTAGAAAGAAGTACTTGTGTCACTTTTTTGACTGGCATACTCATACAAACACAAAAAATTAAGTAAACATTTTGAGCCTTGCTGCAGAATCCGCATTTATTAAGGGTGTGGAAATGTTTAATTGAAGTGCCTGGGTGCTTGGGATATAGGATAAGGTTTAATGATAAGATGAAATCTGAGCTTACTAAAAAATCAGACAACACCGGCTAAAATTCAAACAAGCTGTTACAGTAAATTATCACATAATTCCAGTTAATATGGTTACTTTTCAAATGGCATGAGAAGCCATCACATATATATGATATTTATACAACCATGGGATGAAGTTTACTGTGTTTCCTCATTGTTGTAGGAGTCGACTTGTTAACTCAAGTCTTCTGAGTGAAGTATTGGTACAGGAGGGTCTACTGGATCATTTCTCTGCCCTCCGTGCTCTTCTGCTGTTCCATGATGCTCATTTTGCTCATGCACTCACTGTGAATCTCTTCAGCAAGGTGAGAACATATCTTCTTGGTACATCATCAGTTTGAAACTTTGTATTACCTTTCTCTTTCAAAATTATTTCACATCCTGCATTAACAAAATTCAAGATATATTGTGTCTTAGTGTAGCATTAACCTCTCATATATCATGATCTCTGAACTTTGATGAAGATTCCTTTCTTCTTAATAAGAAGTATCTCGCAAACAAAGGAAATAAGAGACCTGCATTAACAACTGCATGTCTAGAAGGCTGTTGTTAATTGTCTATAGCCTGTCCTCCCCAGTACTTGCTCTGGCAGTGAATATTTTGAGTCAATGAAATGTGCTGTGGGACAGAAACATTCTCCCTTCCCTTATTCCATTGACTACCTAACCAATATTATGGATCCCAGTAAAGATCATACATCTGAATATTTTTGTCTTTATTACTTTTATTTACTTTTATTTTCAATAGTTATGTTGTAAACACTCAGTTTTTAGTGAAAAAAATTTTCTGCTGGAGTCTTGCTTCAAAAGTTCCTGATTCCCTTTGCTCTAACCTTAGGATGTAGAGCAAGTATGATTCATTCGAATTTTGTCATGAAAACCTCCTCACTTTCCTTCAGAGGTTAGACATCACTTATTCCATCTTGATAGAAATTTGGGAATGTTTATCACAGTCACTGTCCTGTAGGTACCTAGGAAGCCTTTGTGGGTTCTTTTAACAGTCCATTCATGAGATCTTTTTAAAAAATCTCTCCTGCCTGTGACTTCCTTTTGGTGGAAAGAAACATGCCACACATATCAAATACCCAATCCTTAAGTCTCAGCCAATTTTAGATTCCTGTGATATAAGAAACTTAGTCTTCTTAAACATATATGAGGATCCTCACATTGAAGGATATTATCTCAGGGGGCTGTGGAGCTTTGCCAGCACTTTTGTCTGCTATTTCTGAAGTCTGGGTCTGCAGAATATTCTCATGTGGTACCTGGAAGTCTACCAAGTATCTTCTCAGCCACTGCTCACTGTTTCTAAGTTCAAGAGTTTATCTCTAGCTTCTATATGGCTATTCTCTAACTTTGCTCATTGACTGACTCCTGTTAGGAAGAAAATGAGTATTAAATTTATTAGAAACTATTTTGTTCTAAGAGAGGAGGCCAATTAGCAAGCCTTATTTTTCATTCCTGACCTTCCTTCCCCTCTGTTTCTTTTTAAACTTTTGTAGTGTGTAGTCTGGGATTTTGCAGGAATGACTTAGCTGTGTTCCTTTTTGTATATGCTAGTTTTGAACTTGTGATATCAACCTTCTCCTAAAAAGGTGGTGAATAGTGGTTTACACAAAGTGATCCTCCCCTTAGGGGTAAATGGTGAATTTATCAACAAATTAGAATTGAGATATTTATATATTACTTCCAGGGATAGTAGGACTTTCTCATTTCCATCAGTCACTTTGTATATTGTGTATGTGATCTCCTAGTATACTATGTAATTATTTTACATTATCTGTGGAGCTTAAAGATTCATGTTAATAAACTTTTTTTTTTTCAACTTGCAGTCCGATACAGCAAGCTCCCCAGCTGCACTGTTGATTCCTGTGGAACTTAATAACATCCTCAACAGATCAGTGTCTGATTCATGCTGGAGTACAAGTCCATTGTCTGAAAATTTGTCTTTTGCCATCACCAACATTCCACCAGCGTTCACATATGCAAGTGAGTTTTTATCCTATAGTGGTTAAAAATATGCAAATGCAAGGCTTTGGATGAAAGATATGGCTGGAAACTGCAAAGTATTCCTTCCCTACCTTGCAGCCTAAGTCCTTTCTAAACCACAATTAGATTTGGACATGCCAGTACGCATCTTGTAATTAAATGCAGAACATCTAGGGATGTGTTGGAAGGAGCTTTGTTACTGAATGGTGGTCATCTTGAACTACTTCTGAATGTAGAAAGTGTTGTCAAGGGGTCGAGGATTATTCTTTTTCCAGATGAGTTCATCTGCTGCAGAAAAAAGTAAGTTAAAAATGCAAGCCCTTTCACTTGTATGATGACTCCCCAACAAGTCATGCCACTAATGTAAACAGTGAGTTTTTTGGGAGAAGATTACTTTAGTTAAGTTCCTTTTATCCATAACATAGTGTATAGCCTCTAACATGAACAGAGGTACATGAATAGGAGTTGGTCCCTGATCTCCTGAGGAACCAAGTCACTTAGGTACTGCATTCTCATCTGAGTTGCAAGCCTTGATCCATTAATTCAGAAGAGGTACCCATTGATTGCTGAAGAGCAGACTTTCTTGAAATAGCATGTTTGAGTCTAACATTCAGTATGAAGAAAGCTTCATTCTTTGGGATATCTGACTCCATATGGACAAGCTTTCATCAGCTAGGGTTATTATAATCTTGTGGACTGAAAAGAAAGAGTATACATGCACTAGTTCATTCAAGATGCACTGAATGTTCACCTTCCTGTTGTTCAGGGAGAGAGAAACTGGACAAAGACAGTAGTTATGTTTCTTTGTCTTATCTATATTCATAGAAGGGCCTTCTAAAATGTCTACCAATTGCTGATTTAGGATAGGTTAGTTTATGGCCAGTAAGTTACACCAGGTAAGTTAGGTTATGTTGCTGAAGGTATAAAGGTCATGAAATTTTGTATGAAATAAGGAAAAAAATAATTCTGAATATGTGACTTCTGTTAAGTTCCAAGATATCTATTAATATAGGAAAAAGGCAGGTAGGATAAAGAAATGAGGATATATCTTTTCCTCAACACATTTTGTAAATTGCTGGAAGAGTATGTTCTGAATGCCAAATATAAGGGACCCAAGCTAAACCTATCTGAATGACAATATGTGTTCTTGAAAGTTAAAAAGGGATGAAAAACTGCCCTCCTTTGGTAAGGTAATTGAAGCTGCTAACAGATGGCACTGTGATGACACCATTTTGAATCTGAAATAGCAGCCCTAAAATAAGAGGGTAAAGAAATACACAGAAACAAAACACACCCTAAAGATGACTCTCAGAGGAAAAACACACCATAGAAAAATCTCATGTGATATATGCATTAAAGTATACAAAAGAAAGGAAAAATAAGGTATAAGAGGTCCGCTACCTGTAAACAAATTTGGATTGCTTGGGTCTTTCACAAATAAAACCTTTTATTGGAGGGAATGACCCAGCTACTTATGCTAACAAATGCAAAAGGAAACCATTATTAAAAGGATTCATATTATCCTGTTGAGAAAATACAACAAAAGATGTAGAAAAAAAAGACACATAAAAAGGCAAGCAAAAGGGTGTTTCTGAGATAAGTATATAGCAGGGAATGAACTGGTTGTGTTCATTTGTGTATATTCAAGCTTTGTTCTCATTATTTCAGCATTCTTTTTTAGAAGAGAGTGGCAAGCGGTGCTTCATGTAAAGTATTCCTGCATTTAAAATCAGATGGTGAATTTATTCACAAGTTTTAATGAAGATATTACCCTGTTATTCTCAAATTGAGCAAGGCTTTCTTGTTTCTCTTGCTAAAAAGAGTAATTCCATTTTAGGAGAAATATATCAGTAAACAATTTCTTTCAGTAAGCATCGTGGACTGCCTGGAGCTGAGATACCGTGTACAATGGCCACATACACTTATTTTAGATGACACCACCTTGGCTTCATACTCTCGGGTGTGGACTTTCCTGGCCTCCCTTCACCAGAGTATTTGGGCTGCTGATGATCTTTTCTCTCACACATCTTTTCTCAGTAAGTTGAGTTTTTCTTGCATATAATATGTTCACTTATCTTCAGATGTACAGATAAAATCAAGGAAAAATCAGAAGTTTAGATTAAGAAGCATTATATTGCTAGAGCTCATTCTACACCATCAGTGTTGTACTCTCATTTGACCAAGTAATTGGGTACTTCATTTTTGCCTCATCCCCAAGTTCTTTTTTTTTTTTTTTTTTTTTTTTTTTTACATCTAACTGCATTAATAGTCTTTGCAAGATAACATCAAGAACAGATAAATAAAGGCCTCATATCCACACATTTATTCTCTAACTGCCAGATATAATGTACAAAAATCATAGTCTATTAGCCAAATCCAAGCCCATTCAACTCTTTATGATTTGGTTTGACCACTTTATATGCCTTTGTTTAGCCCATTAACAGCACATAGCCCCTACATACTACTTTGCTCCAGTATTTCTAACTAACATGGTTCTTGCCCTCCTTTAATGTCTAGGACCTAATACCATATAGCCTCCTTTATTTCATCCTTCTATCTCCTCTTCAGTCTCCCCTTCCCTTCCATTTAACACATAAATCCTGTGTCTATTACTCTTCAGCTATCTTCTCTGTATGTCCAAACCATATCAGCACACCCTGGTAGGATCCTCTTAATCAGACTACATTAAATACTATACTACTCTCTCTGACTTGTCATTTCTCATTTGATGAAGCCACCACATGCCAAATATTCTTTGGCATGTCATTTCCAGCACATTTACCCTTTATCTTACCTTTGCACTGAAAGTCAAAGACTGACACTCATACAGTACTCTTAGGACTACAATACCTTCAAACATACCCATTCTTGTCCTGACAGAAACTTCCTTTCCGTCCACACACTCCAGATGTCCAGGACCTTAACCCTCTCTCCAGCCTCTGACTCATTTCCCATCTTTTCAACAGCTGCCAAGTCTACTCCCTGGGACCTAAGGCACTTCACTTCCTTTAAACCTTTTACATTTAAACTTTCACTCATGCTCTTGTCTAACTCATCTGCTGTATCTAACATCTTTACTTTTATCATTATATTTCAACTTTCCTCTTGAAATTCTGCAAACTTTGTCACAGGCCTATAGAATTTGTCTCTGGAGACTCATCACAGCCATTTTATCTGAAAACAGCAACTGTTTCCTGTAGGGTGGGGTTGCATTAGGAGTAGATTGGAGGCAAGCAAGTATGAATATGTACGTGTATATATTTAAATGTCTGTGTATGTGTATGTGTATGTATATATGTTGATATGAATATGTATGTATATGTGCATGTATGGGCATTTATATTTATTTATTCATTTAAATACTTTGTCGCTGTCTCCCGCATTAGCGAGGTACCACAAGGAAACAGACGAAAGAATGGCCTAACCCACCCACATACATGTGTATATACACATGTCCACACACGCATATATACATACCTATACATCTCAACGTATACATATATATACACACACAGACATATACATATATACAC
>JAUTXX010369959.1:1086-12131 GCA_032273605.1 Panulirus laevicauda | reverse complement strand
CCAGGAAGGGGAAGCAGATGGCCGAGAGCCAGTCATGTTATCATGGACAATCCTCGTCCCAGGAGGTAAAACACGACTCTTTACCAGTGGCATATAGGGTACAACGATGCCAGACTGGAAGCGATTTATCCTTTAGTGAAAGTTATTTTATGTTAGGACTGACGCTTTAAAAAGAATAATCAGGTTATCTTCTCCTGGTAAAAAAAGATTATCCGGTCGATCAACATAAAAGCCTTATTCAATACAGCGCGTTAGAAAGAAAGAAGTTCCGCCAAGAAAGTTATACAAAAGAGAATTCATCTTGGGCAAGGCAGAGAGCCGGAGAGACAAACCGAGGTCAGGACAGTGTCTGTAGAGCAAGGACTCCCCTAGAACAAGGTGTTTGGTTGGAAGGATGTATGTCCATCATCAAGGCCATACTGTAACCACTACCTGAAAACGTTTGAACACCTTCGTCAGACGTTGAGGAAATTCTTGTGGGCATATACGTTCTCACTGCACGTATGGTCTCTGTCAACAGCAGGATACATGGATAGCTGTTGCATTTGAGTGGTTAGCTAACTGTAAGTGTCATATGGCCACCAGTCTTTTTCATATTCGACTTAAAACGTTTCCTATCTGCTCTTTTTATTCTAATATAATACTGCCAAAATGATGGGGACAGAGAGCAGTAGAACGATGTATATTTTGATGCAGCACTGTAAAAAGGCGTCAAGGATAGTGAGGCCTAATCAGAATCATAATAACAGTTAGTATAATGGCAAGAGAAGTATATACATTTAATGGCAGATTTCTTTTTACTTGATGTTTATTTTAGATTTTTTCAACTATACATTTCCTTAACCCAATAGAGACATGCATGTGAAAAGAGAGAGAAACAAATAAAAAATGAAGACCACTTAATTAGCATGAATTATCCCATCTTGATCATTTCTTTGAGGAGAAGAATTAACGTAAGTGGACACCTTTGTGTCCTAGTAATCATGCATGCATTCCCAGAGCGTCTGAAAGGAGGAAGTTGAGTTTAAGAGCTGATAAATTCAAGTTTATTAGGTTTAGGTTGGCAGAGAGAGACAGGTTATGAGGAGGGAAGTTGTGAGTTTAAAAGGAGAAAATCTAGAATTAAAGTGTTTTAGATACCTGGGAGTCGACATGGTAGTGACTGGATCCATGGAAGTGGAAGCGAGTCATAAGATGGGTCAGGGGGCGAAGGTTTTGGGGGCATTGAGGAACGTGTGGAAAGAGAGGTTATTACCACGTAGGGCAAAGATGGTTATGTATGAAGGTATAGTAGTCCGAAGGATATTGTATGGATGCGAGGCACGGGGTATAGATGAGTAAGTGTGCTGGAAATGAAATGTTTGAGAACAATATGTGGCGTGAGGTGGTTTGATAAGTAATGAAAGAGTAAGAGAGATGTGTGGTAATGAGAAGAGTGAGGTTGAGAGAACTGAATATGTTTGGACATATGGAGAAAATGAGTGAAAAAAAGCTTGACAAAGAGGATATATGCGTCAGAAGTGGAAGGAACAAGGAGAATGGGGAGATCAAACTGGAGATGGATCAAGGAGTGAAAATATTTTGAAAGCTCAGAGCCTGAACATGCAGGAGATGCGAAAGGCGTGCACAGGGTAAAAAGTGAATTAGAGCAGTGCAGTATAGGGGGCCGACACAACCAGCTACCCAGGTCAACCCCCGCCACCTGACCCTCCTTAAGCACTCTCTCTTACAAGGGTTACGACAAGACATAGCAAATAGTGCTTGGCCTAGAAAGATTGGTGTTGTACGGCGGGAATCAAATGTGATGTTGAGATTTAAATGACTTTGTTATGTACTTGCACCTGATGAGGTGGATTGTCTCCGAGAAAAATGTTATGCCACGTGTATAGAAAAATCATACGTTAGACAAAATTGTATGAACTACTGAAGCGCGATTTCACCTTCATACTATCACCAAAAGCATTTACAACGAAACGTTTTATTACACCAGTAAAACCAGACCCACCCTGACAATGTGCGTGTCATTGTGGCCAAGGGTCACATCGTTAAAATCCTGTAACGCGTGGAACTCGCCAAAAGACTTGATCACCGAGGATCATGAATACTAGTGATCATGTTGCTCATACCTGAGGCTTCTCTGTACCACACTCGTGACATCCTAAAGGTTCGCCTACCCTTCGGATGAAGAGGTTCTATGGAGGCTGGAAATACGTACTGTGCCCCGCTCCAATTTGTCTACCGTTCCCCCTGGACTGAAGAGCGATATCACCAGAGAAGTTTTCATATCCATCAGGATCTGATGACTAGAATGCTCTTGCTAGTCAATATTCGATGGTGGGCGCTGCACTTGATTACTGTATCTTAATGGATTTCATCCGTAATTGGCAGTCATCCTTACCGCCATATTGACGATTGATGAGGTGAAGGACGGTGATCAAGACCCGTGAAGCATCTGGGTTTGGGCTGGTGGTCGAGGAGGGTCGTTTGAAAAGCTAAAAGAATGAAGTTATCATATGTGAAGAATACAGGTTATTCAAAAAGAGGGAAGGCATATGGCCTTCCCGATAATGCGGTTCCTTTTTTTTGTTCCTGTGTTGCCACCTGGGGCGGGAGAGGGACCTGATATACATCCTTGGAGGTAAGACTACACAAGAACGTTAAGATCCATCCGAACAACAGTGTTATGATAACAAAATGAAATGAGCTCAGTCAGTATCTTTTAAAACGTTAGAGGAGAATGAGAAAGCAGAGGAGGAAAGACTAGAAATTTGTAGCATGCGAAACAATCTAGTCTGGCAGTTAACGAAGTTTGTTTCGCTGGGAATTACCTAAGCTTGTTGGGATATATACATAGTTCAAGTTTGTGATACAGTCGAGACAAGCTGGGACCATAGTTCTGTGGTTTCTAGGATATAATAGTGTGTGTACCAACACAACAGCGAATGCAGTATGTGATTAATTGTCGTCACTCGGTAGACGAGACAATGTTATGTTCTCACATGTAAGCGAATGAAAACTTCTCTTCGTCACTTCCTAGCGCTACCTTGCTAACGCGCGAAGCAGTAAACAAGTATGATATGAGATATTAAAAGTTTTGCCCTGTAAAGTTTATTCCCAGCTGTGAAAGACGTCACAAAGCCAAATGAACATTTCCTTAGGATCTTGTATCCGTTATGAAGAAAAGAGTTTGAGAGAAAATGATATAACAATTTGGAGACAAACTCGGGATTAGATTCCCTTATGAAACATATGTTATTAGGTTCGTTAGCGGCTCAATCGATAGCCACAGATTTTATCGCCCCTCAAATCAAAGACCAGATCAGGATCTTTGTTCTTATCGATTAATCCTGTCAGAGACTGTGGCGTTTTTCTAGTCTTTTATTCACTTTTTTCGGTACTTGGTGTTTCGAAGAGAAAAAAGAAACAGTTCACAGCAATGTAAAGTAACAACACTAACTTTACAAGTGCCTTTGAAACTGTTCAGCACACTATTGGTCGTGCTCACGGCCACTGTGTACAAGCAACATTGTGGCAACTTTTGGCAACATCACCAGTATTACTCGGTCCTGCAGGGAGATTGAAATTGATCATTTTAATCCATATTATTCCAGATATTTAATTTTCCCTCAGAGAGCTACCGGGCTGTACAATGGATGAGCACCATAGAAAGCCAGTGCATCGGAATGTGTGAGCATGGTCAGATTTAGAAGCAGCATAGTCAAAGATTTGTCCTGATGAATATTTTGTTAATAAGTAAGCGTGTATAATTTTCCTGCTGAAATGTGATTGCAAATTTCTATTCATCGTCATTTCAATAATGCTAAGCGTTGTGTTTTCATACGGTATTGCACGATCCAAGTCTCAGGGAGTTTCCATCGACTTCTACACATTTACACTTCAAGACATCACAGCTCAGGGTCAAAAACCAACGTCAGGACTGTTAGTGGGTTATCGGAAACCAAGATGGCGGAACGCCAATAGCACGTACGCATGAGAAATCGAAAGAAGTTGTCAGAGTACGTGTCATGTGCTGGGCTGACCTCAACAGAAGTGATGACGACACTGGAACAGGTGGTAGAGGGATGACGACACTGGGACAGGTAGTAGAGGGACAGAAGCTGATGCATGACGAACGAAAGAAGAAACAGATGCTAACGTCATCATATTAACAGATGTAGGTACAGATACATGAACAATAACAGTAGCATAAACAGTTTGTAGCGGTAGAAAAAGTTGCAGAAGCAGCAATAGCTTTATGTATAAACTAACTTTGACAACAGCAGCAGACGTGTGATAGTCTGACCTTGCAACAGCAGCAAAGGCATTGGTAGCAGCAACAATGGCAACAAACATTAACCGTGAACGAACAAGAGCACCATCTGTGTGGTAACGTGACCAAGTAACAACAGGAGGTAATTGATAACCTAACCCAGTAACGGCAGTGGGTCTCTAATACCTAATTAGAACAACTGGACAAAGTAAGGCAGAGCTTAGCTGAGGTTCCGAGCAGCAGTGAGCAACCCAAGCCGAAGTGATGAAGAAATTGCAGGATCAGGCAAGGCAACAAAGGAAGGTTTTAGTTACTTTGAAGCAGACGTTGGTGGTGCAGCTTGGGCAAGCAGGTAGAATGCCTGTATCAGCAAGGAGGAGGTGAATGAAGAGTGACTCGACCAACGGAAAGAACAGGTAGAACACGCATCCGCTTGACTGTGTTGTAAGGTAAGGTGTTATAAGGTAAGGGTCAGCTGCTGGGCGGACCGACCCTCACTGAAGCCAGGATGGAAGCTGGATTGGATGTCGACCATCGGGATCTGCCATGTGCTTTACTGGAGACACAAGAGGGTCTCTATACGCCGAGATCCGTTGGCTCCCGAGTGGACGACTTAGGTGGATGATGTATGCGGCACACGTCAAGTAGCTGGCGCGGACGAACGGTAAGACACAACTGTGTGCTGTTTAGTTGCCCACGAGCATGATGGGGTCAGCACTAGGCATCATAGGCACCTACCTAAGAAGAGCAGCACTACTGCAAAATTTTGACGGATGCGGCAGACACGTTCTTGCACTTCCCTCCGGAACGAGGTCAGAAATCTAGAGCGTAAAATTATGCGATCAGCTCGTTGGCGCTCTGGTGAGCATGACTGTTAAAGGTACAGGCCAGAGGAAGTAGGGCGAGAGTTCATGAGTTTGGGCAGATGATGGCCAATTGCGTCCAACTGTATCTGTATAAGAATGGTCAACTACCTTCCAGGTCAAGAGGCAGAGCAGCTACGAGAGTCATCGGAGTACGTACTGGCACTATGATGGGCCACTGGAAACGAGATTCGACTCCCGAATGTCTGTCCGACATGGCATGGTACAATCTGGAGGCGAATATTAGTAGGACGTGTGACGTCTTTGGACGTGCAGCGAGAGCAGACACCTGTGGAGTGTTGTAAAAAGGCGGCCAAAGGACTTTCGAAGGGGCTGGTATCAAGAGCAGACTGATTACACCGAACCTACGAGAGCTTCATTCGCTTCTAAGAAGGCGAGGTCATGAAAGTCAAGGACGATAACAGTAATGAGGATTTCTAGATAGTGGCGCAGTTCACTGATCATCACTGTTGGGATAATCAGGCAAAGCATGTCACTGGAAGGTCAAGGAAAAATAATTCTGCGTTCGTAACCGTGACGGAGGATCCGTGTATCCTAAAGCTTGATGACCTGATCCCAAGAGACGCCGGGTGGACCTGGTGACAAATGTTCCTTCGGAAGTTGCTAAGATCCTGATCGTAAAGATTTTCGATAGGAAATACCCAGGTCACGCGTTACGCTGAGCAAGACGATTATTTCCCTAGATCAGGTGTTACACTGAGCAGGTCGAATACTTCTTCAGGTCACTCGTTACGCTAAGCAGGTCGGATGGTTCCCAAGGTCACTTGTTACTCTGAGTAACTCTGATGCTTCTTTCTCGTCATTCGTTGGATGCTTCCCCAGGTCAGCATTTTACTTGCTGCGTTAAGCAAGCCCGATGTTTCCCCAGGTCACTTACTGTGCTGAGCAAGTCGAATGTTTCTCCTAAATCACTTAGTATGTTGGGCAAATCGAATGCATCACCAGGTCACTTGTTACCCTAATCAAGTTGTATGCTTTTTCTAAGTAACATGTTACCCTGAACAAGTCGCACACTTCCCTTCATAGCATATGACTTAACTTTTTTTGATAACCTTTGATGGGGAACTTTATCGAATGAGCGATGCCGTCGTAAACCATGTTGAGAATCGTTTATTAAGTGGTGGTTCTCTAGATGGCCTACACTCTCAACCCAAATGATGGCTTCCATTAGTTTACCAAGCTAATTGGACGATGATTGACAGACAGTGATTTGTTTCCTTGTTTGAATACTGATGTTATATTGGCTAATTTCCATTCCTCTGGAACAAATCCCATAGCGAGCGACATATTGAAAAAATTAGGCAAGGGATTAATTAACTCATTTTTCGCCTTATTCAGCGTCCTCACATAAAACGTATCTAGACTTGCTGTTTTATTACCCTCATTCATTCAATGCTAATATTATGTTTTCAAAATTTATTTCAATATGATTCAAAATTTCTTCTCATATAACCTGAGTTGTATCCTCAACTGTAAATATATAAGAAAAATATCTTTTAAAATCTGCCATGGTTTCCTGGTCTTGAATTAAGTCACCATTTTCCATGATCAATGGCCCAGTTGATTAAGTAATAAGTCTCTTACTTCTAGCTTTTTAGCGTTTCTTTTGTTATTTTTAGCAATACATTCTTCATGCTGACGTTTGCTTTGAAGTATGTGTCTTAGTTCTTGACGCAGATTACATGATTTACGCTGTCTTGTTGGTTATCAGTCTCTTTACTTTCTTGTGTGCTTTATTCTTAGACATCAAGCACTTATTTATGTCACTGCCTTCCCACTTCGGCTTTATTCTGAAACAAGACCATCGCATACGTAATGGCGCAAATGTTCCCTACGCCACATTGAAAGTAATGCTAGAAGTTTCCAAGGTACGTCCATATCGTTTTCATTAACGATATCATCGTAGCTTTGCCTGCCAAGAACAGTGCGAACACCACTGTCATTTGTGCGTCTAAAATACGGTATCTTTTAGCGATTTCCATGTTGCCCAGCAGTGTAAGCAATGTTGAAATTCACCTCAGAAGTGATTTGCCGTTGATCGGTTGTTCCAGACTTTTCTCCCACTTCAACATTATGGACAAAATTTCCATTTGTAGGTAGAATTAAGTTGATATGTTCTCATCGCGAGTAGCTTTCACAACGAATTGTGTTTGGGCGTTATCAAGCAAATTTAGGAAGAGCCAACATCCCGTGCGATGGGTAAGTGGTACTCCCTACTTAGGTACCATTATGTTAAAATCTTCCTTTATGATCGACTCTTGTATATCACAGTTTTCTGTCAATTGATACTAAAGTCTTACTTCTATCTTTCTGTTGTCTATGCAGCGGACCACTAAACTAATCCTACTTTTATTTCATTTTCAAACGAATCTTTAATTGCAACAAAATGGAGTTGGTTTTATCAAAAGCTAACACATGTTTTAGTACGGGATTAATATCGAATTTAACGAAATGCAAGACATCTCCACCTGTTTGATTATCCCTACCACTGCTAAGCAGAGCGTACCCAGGAAACGTATATTCAATGAGAAAAATATCTCAAAAGAGATTCTTGATATCTAACAAGATTCCGAAATTTCCCTCATATCGTAATTTCCCTCCAGACCAATTGTTTCTAACTTCGAAAATTTCTTACGAACTCTGCGTGCATTAACATAAGATATTCTGATGCATGACTGAGACTTTGCGTCGTTGGCACGTATATGTGTAGCAATAAGAAAGTTGCTCCGAGCGTTTATGTTCAATAAAGTGATTGTCTTCTGCGATTTGTGAGCACCTTTGAAATCAGTGTCCTTGGTCTGGCTACTGGGGTGTAAAATTGAAACTCGGTTAGTCTGTGAGTGCGTCTGTGCAGCATTGGGAAAGGGATGCCTGACGGTGATCCGAAATCGACCTGTCCCGCTCAAGTCTCCACGATGTCCCCCGACCTCCTCCCTATCCCAGACCACCTGAGATTTGGCCTCCACCTGGGAGCTTGCCATTACCTGCACAGTTCTATTCGCTTCTTCCTAAACCTGTCACACGTATTCCTTATACTTCTGGTCCCACATACTCTACACTTCGACATGCCAGCTATGTTCCTAAACTTGAACCCATCTCTTCATATTCCAGTATTCTAAGTACCTAACTGATATATGTTCATCGAAAAAAGAGCGTAATATTCTCGCCTAACACTGCCAAGACTGACTTTCTCTGTTCCATTCAAGTGGAGACTGTCCCTCGCATGAAAGCTTCTATCGTGAATAAAATGGTCCCATAAAGCGATATAAGACACTCTATCCCTTCAGAAATCAACTCTACTGTAAATCCCCAGCTTTCTCCTGAGGGTACAGGAGCTGACGTCAAACCTAGGGAGCAATCCTGGTGCAACTAGTCTCCTCTCTTGGCTCTTTTTAAACTTAGATATGAAATCATTATATTTTGCTAAAATTACCTCCGACCTTCCACAAGCTATTATGTAAATACTATAAGCATGGTCTTCTTTGGAGTACTTGAGACTATGTCGTCAGACTTTCCCAGAGTGTCCTCCAGTTTAACAGCCATGAAAATACAAATCTCTTTCTCCTTTTTCTTCAGTAAAGAACTCCTGGTCTTTATCCCTAGCATTGGAGTCCTTAACCAGAATGATAGTAAGATCATCCTGTACTTGATCCTGCAGTACGATAACCCTATTCTGAATCGGTCTACATAATCTGAGATTCTAAAATCCTACAAGTCTTTTTATGAGGGGGGAAGGTAGTGCTATCCTCTAACTTCTTCATGGCCACAGCCTTGGTTTTCAGAGTCACATGAATACCACAAGACACACAGACTTCAGGTCCAAGAGAGATGGTCTACTCTTACCACTACTGAGAGACATGCAGTCCCTGTGAAAGCATTAGAAGAAAAGAGCAGGAAAGCAAAGAATCTCTCCCTACCCTCCACTCCCTCCGGTAACATGCTGGACGGAAAAGAGGCAGAAAGAATCGCTTTACAGGATTAATGTGCCTGAAGGAGATTTCTATAGGAAAGTCAGAATGTGGAATGAAAGTCTTTCACCAAAGACTTGCATCCTTAACTTTTTGTTATAAACTCTGAGCTTCAGCCTCGCGACTCATCATGCCTACATTACTCCTGACGTGGAGGGATGACACAAAAGCTCTTTTTTGTTCCCTTAAAGCAGGCGACACGGGTTAATCAATGTCGGTAAGTTACCGCATCATGGCCAGGGCGAAATCGGTGGTTAAGGGGATAGCATGATATACCTCTAAGTTATGATGACTGAATAGGAGAAGTAATTGATACGAAGGAGTGATAGGTGATGATCAAGCTAAATTTTGAAGACACTAACTGTGTTCCCCTGAACAACACGTGCTGGGAGCGTGTTCCACGCATCAATAATGTCGCTGGTAGAGCGATATTTCCTGTAATCCATATCAAGTAGGTGACCTCTAACTTTTAATCCGTTGCCTCTCGTTGGTAGTACTGGCACAACCTTAAAGAAGTTTTCAGTATCGACATTACTGAATCCTTTATTTATTTTGAAACATTGCATTCACTTGCCTCTGAGCCGCCTCTTGATTAGAGAGGACGAATTCGATTCTCGCATTCTGCCTTCATATGGTTTTTACATGTGGAAGACATCAATTCAGTATCACTCCGCTGCACTGCTTCCAATTTAAGAATTTCTTTATTTAGGTGGGGAGCCCAGAACTGCACTGCGTATTCGAGATGGAGGTCTAAGTAGACTAAGGTGCAGTGGAAGTATCATATCTCTGCTTTTGTATGTAAAGTTTCTGTTAATAAATCCTAAAATCCTATTTGCTTTCTTGGCAGCTTTGTTGCTATGCCAGGAGCATTTAAAGTTACTGGAGACAGTGACAAACCTAGATCCATTACATAAGGGCTTTTATCTTGTGGCCCTTCAGTTTATAATCGAATTTCTTGTTGAGGTTTCCTAATTGGGACAACCGAGATTTGTTAATGTTAAAGGGCTATTGCTATTTCCTATACCATTTAGCTATCTTATCTAGGTCCTCTTGTAGCGTTAGTTTATCTTCTTCACTTGATAATAGCACTGTCGATCTCTTTATCATCTGCGAATTTGGAGATTAAGTTATTCAGCTCTACATTATCATCATCAACATGAATAATGAAAAGTGTAGGTCCCAGAACGGATCCCTGAGGGACCCTGATAGTAACGGATGACCACAGCGATGATTTACCATTTATTACGAATGTTTGTTTCCTATCACGTAACTAGGGTTTTATCCAGTTTCTTTTGCTACCAGGCCCTGATTTTATGCATCAGATTAACGTGGGAGACATTGCTGAATAACTTTTCGAAGTCTAGAAATATACCTATTACTTTAACTTTGTGGGTATTGAAAGATTTATGATAAGATTCAAAGACGTTTGTAAAACATGTTCTGTGCCTTCTAAAATCATGTTGTACGTCATTGATCAGACTGTGTTGCTCAAGGTTAAGAGAGAGAGAGAGAGAGAGAGAGAGAGAGAGAGAGAGAGAGAGAGAGAGCATTACTTGTGGTCTTATGTCTGAGCGACCGCAACAAAATTCTCTTTCACTGTAGTCTCTCCGACGGTATATAAGGACTCTTCAGGCAGCAAAGTTTGTCAGAGCCAAGAGGAAGAGCCAGACACACTCTCTTTGATCATAGTCACGTTTCACCTGCACCAGATCCACCTACCTATGCCACTCTCCTTGAACCTGGAATAATTTCTAACCCCAAAAGACGGCCAGAAAGGCGTCTCATTATCTCAGCAGACGTGAAGGTAGTATTGCTGCTTCCGTGCATGGACCGTAGATAGTGATAATTTAAAACAATATTATGTTCCCTCGTCTGTAAACTATCCATGAAATTGTACCCTCTTTTGTCCCTTTTTAAGTTGGA
>JAUTXX010369737.1:0-13291 GCA_032273605.1 Panulirus laevicauda | reverse complement strand
GGCACTATGCAAGCATTCCGCCAATCCTCAGGCACCTCACCATGAGTCATACATACATCAAATAACCTTACCAACCAATCAACAACACAGTCACCCCCTTTTTTCCACTGCAATTGCTATTCTGTAAACTGTAAGGAGAATAAAGTGCTTTGGAAGGAGGTAAATAATTTGCAAAAGACAAGAAAACAAATGGGAACATTGGTGAAGGGGCAAAAGGGGAAGTGATAACAACTAATCATGGAGTCAGGATGAGATGGAGAGTGGTATAAGTAGGGCGTTTGGTTTGGGGTGGAGAGAGTCTGGAGGGTGATTTGGTGAAGAAAGAAGAGATAATGAAAGCCTTGCATAAGATGAAATGTGACAAGGTGCTTGTGGTGGATAGTATTGGAGTTGAATTTATTAAGAAAGGGGGTGACTGTGTTGTTGATTGGTTGGTGAAGACTTTCACTATGTATGGATCATGGTGAGGTTCCTGATGATTGGCGGAATGCATGCTTTGCGCCATTATATAAAGGCAAGGGGGTAAGAAAAGTGTTCAGACTCTGGAGGTATGAGTATTTATGGGAGTGTATTGACTGAGAGGGTGAAGCCATGTTTAGAACATCAGACTGTGGAGGAGCAGTGTGGTTCAGAAGTTGTAGATTTGTGGTTCAGGTGTTTGCTCAAGAAAGTGCAAGAAATGCTTAGAAAAACAGATGGATTTGTATGTGGCATTTACAGATCTGGAGAAAGCACAGGGTCGATAGAGATGCTTTGTAGAAGGTGTTAAGAATAAATGGTGTGGGTGGAAAGATGCTCTAAGCAGTAAGAAGTTTTTATCAAGGCTGTAATGCATGTGTACAAACAGTAAAGAGGAGAAAGAATGGCTCCAATTGAAGATTGGTCTACAGTAGGTATGGGTGTGTGATGTCATCATGGTTGTTCAATCTTTTTATGGATGGGGTGGTGAGTGTTGGATGAATTGCTGGGTTGATTGTGGATCAACTGCCACAACCAGGATTTGAACCTATGTGCTCAACCCTGGGCAGTGTCATGGTCAGGAATGCTAATCACCACTTTACTATGGCATGTATTAATTATTGGAAATTTCTTGTTTTTTACGTTTAGATAAACAATGGAGATATCAGTCTCTCAATACAATTTCTTTTTATAAAGTTTGCTAGTACTGGCAGTATATTGGAAATCCTGATTTCTAAAATCCATAAACTTTTAAATTCTGTGATTCAGCACATTTTAAATTACTGTCTACTTGGAATATGCTTCATGTAAGTAACCTTAATGACTATTTATTAAATTTTTTGTATGGTACATATTAACATTTATAATGAACACAAAGCATTCAGGAACTGAATTAGGTATACAAAACACTCCTAAGGCTATGACATGATCAGACCACAGTCAGTGGCCCATAGATATTACAATATTTCATAGAGTTAATAAAAATTCAAGAATTGCACATTGCTTGATGTCAAGGATTACAGATTTTCAGTATTCTACATATATTAGTGTAATGTTTAAAATAAAGTTCTTTCTTCTGAGTTATTTTTTTTTTTTTATCTTCCCAAAGGTGTCAAGAGCACTCTCACAGTAACTGCACAGAAGATGCTTGAGTTATGCATTGACCGTTTTGCTGAGAAGGAGGAACGACTTATGAGGTTGGAGAAGGCCATTAATCCCCTACTAGATGATGATGACCAGGTCTGGAATATTTGTTATTTTTACTTTAATGATGAATCTTGGGAAGTAGACTGGGTGGCTCATTTAAGATTTTTCCCAAACACTTTATCTTGTAATCATGGCGAATATGTATGAGAAAATTATCCATTTATCTATTTAAGTTTTTATTTATTACCCACAGAAAAAAAATCTGCTGATCTACAGTAAAGAAAATAGTGAGTCATTAGACCCACAGAACATGCTAGAGGGTTCTGAATTTTGGTTTAGTTATCAGATGAATTAAGTCATAACTTGCTCTGCTGGAAATGATATGTGAAGAGAATGAAGATTTTAGGAGCAAGTAAGTACAAGGGACAGCCATAAATTAGGAAGCATGAAAGGAAAATAGGAACTAAAGAAGAACTTTGTGTGTTGTTATTAGTTAAGTGAAATAATTGCCATATGCTGGTATTAAGGAATAAGAACATGACAGAAATGTCAAGGTACATCTGTAAGTTTTCGTCAGGGGGAAAAGTAAAAGTATGAAAATGTAAAAGATTGAGAGAAGTAGACACAAAAAGAAGCATGGGAAAATATAGAAATGAAAAAAAGATTGTTATTCTAAGTATGTTTGGTCCTGAAAGAAAGTACCTTAAATTCCCTTTTGCATGATTTCTGTTCAGGATTACATGATCCTAAAGATAAAAGATATATCAAATCCAGGACTTAGCGCTGACTTGATGTGGATGTTCTACATAACTGTAAGTGGGAATGGAGGTAGCAATGAAGAGATGCTTAACTCAGTCTCTTAACACTAACTCACTGTTTTCTTTACTGTGAATCAAGTTTTTTTTTTCTGTGGGTAATAAATGAACTAATGAATTGATTAATGGATGATTTTTTCATACACATTTGCCGTTTCCAGCTTTAGTGAGGTAGCGTCGAGAACATATGACAGAACTTTAGAAGGAAAAATCCTCGCTTGGCCCCTGTCTCTGTTTCCACCCTTGGAAAAGTATAACAGGAAGGGAGGATTTTCAGCCCCCTCACCCCAACCCTTTTAGTTGCCTTTTATGACACACAGGGAATACATGGGAAGGATTCTTTTTCCTCTCTCCTCAGGGTTAGAAAAATTAATTGATAAAAAATCATGAATAGTTTATTGAATTTAGGCAGTCACTTTTTTTGAAAACACAGCCGAGAAATTACAGACCTGGGCAGGGGAGGGGGGTTATGATAGTGACTAGGTAATCACAAAAGAGCTTAAAGTCAAGGTGGGGCAGGATACTTCCACACTTTGGATAGACACATGAGTGATGTATATCTACATTGTACAGGAAGTTGCATTTAGTGATGATTAGTAGAACATTGTGATGAAAAGTGACATATTGGTTCAGTTGCAATAATAGTATGGTAACAAATTATGTATTTAATGGTGGACAATAACTGATGAATAGTTTCACGATGGTTGAGTTACAGTAATGTAGTAATTGACTTACACATAATTAAGAGAAAACTGAGGTACTTGCTTGCTTTGCTGTGCACCTATTCATGGATTGTTTTCATGGATTGTTTTTAACATTTACAACAGTAGGTATGGGACTCTTCTTTTAGCTGTCTGTATTAGCATTGGTTGGTACAAAGTGATTATGGTGATGGATGTTGGTTAGTGGAGGGTGGGAGGAGGTCTTGGTGACAAGGGTAACATTACGAAGACCGGGCTGGTGCTCATATCCGTCTGTGTCATGATGTTTACAGTGGGTGACCACAGTGAGAAGATTTACACTGAGTTACTGGTTCACTAGTTCACTGGTTAGAGGATCACAGTAAATATTAGTGCCATAATGTTTTTACCAGGCCACCACAGCTGTGACATTAAATTGCAATCCCTTTGAGAAACTTTGTGCCACTGGTTCACTAGTTCACTGGTAAAGTTATCTAATATATATATTTGTCATTTGCAGTTAAATTCATTGAAGGTTGACTGTCATGTGTGATGGTAGGTCCAATCAGGCATAATCCGAGTTTTTTTTTTTGGGGGGGAGGGGTTGAGAGTTGACCTCAGGTGGTTCAAGAGAGCCACTGACACTTGGCCGACCCCATTGAGAGTTGGTTGAGGTATGTGTGTGTAATTCCCAATTTGTCCTGTATGAGGAGGTAGTTTTATACTCATGGGGCCCCATTCCTTAAACACTCTCTACTGTCATACAACATCTTAAATACATATATATGTTTTCAACATTAACATGTTTTCAGTCAGTCTGTTCCATTCATCCGCCATTCATATTCTATAAAAGTATTTCTTTTCATCCTTATTTACAATTTTTTTTTACTTAATTTCATATTCTTTTCTTTGTTTGCCCTATCGCTACATTTCTCAAATAACTGTCAACTGTACATTTTGTTGATCCTTTTTGAAAACTTAAAGGTTGTGATCAAGTTACCCCTCACACTTCACTGTACCAAGGTAGGTAGCTTACCTTGCTTAATTCTGGTGCCATCTTTTTTGCCCCCCATCTGAACCTTCTCTGATGAGCCTGTTGTTCTTCATTAGGTGCTGTGACTAAACCTGAGAAATATATTCTAGTTTTGGCTTTATGTTGGCTATGAATAGTGTGCCTGATATATCTGTATCCATATACATGACAGCTGTTCTGGTACTTGTATGCAGACAATTTGTCTCTTTAACTTTTTTATTAATAAGGGACCTAGGCAACATTTAGGGATGATGTTCACTCCTAGTTCCTTTTCATATAGAATCCTTCAGCTTATTTCCTGCTAGGTATTAATGCTATTGAGGCCACCTTGTCCCTTCTTCATTATTTTACATTTGCCCAGGTTGAATTTCATCAATACATTTCACGTGGAAGAGTGGTGTGAGGAGAGATTCAGACTTAGGAAATAGTGGAGGTCAAAATTATAAGTAGATGCTTGAAATGGTTAGAGCAATCATTCTTCATTAGGTTAGGTTGTCTATTTATCTACATGTCTCATGCCTCTTCCAGCTGGAACTCCCTCAGAGGGGTGGCCACAGCAACAGAGTCTCCATAACTAAAGAACTCATGTGCCACTTCTTAGCTTTTAGTGCCTCACCCCCAACAGGCCACTGGCATAGGGCAAGTCTAGCACAGTGTTTGCAGAGGCTCTTACCTAATGTTCCTATTGACTGCTACTATCCAGTGCTCTTACCTACTCCTTCTACCTACTGTTTCTACTTGATGGTTCATGCTAAATGTTCCTACCTACTACTTTTATCTACTTTTTCTACCAATTTGCCAAAAGGCAGGGCTAGTGGGTAGTGCTCACCACAGGAATATCTAGAGTTACGAAGAATGAGCTGCATAAGTTAAGTGTTGTCAGTGTTACATATGACAAGGAGGGATTGTATGTTTGTGGACAGATTGCCAGTAATCCACATGTTAGTGAGGCAGAAAGAAAAGACAGCTGCCTAGGTCAGAGTAGTGCAACTTGACAACCAATAAAAAGTTGGCTTACTAAGCAGATATCTTTAACCTTCCCAGTACTCAGGTGGGTAGTACTGGTAATATTTCTCCCTGGTTGTTGGCTGTCTGCCAACTAATGATAAATATTTCCAAGAAGTAAAATTTTTGCTGAAAAACAAGAAAAAAAATAACAAACAAGCATGTCTTAGAGACTTGCCTTTGACTACTCATCAGATGTGACCTAGTGCAGTCTTGAAGGCAATAAAGCCTTATTCTGTGAAAAGTATTTTTGACTCAGAAGTATTTCACTTGTGTTTGGTTATTTTTTTCTTAAAGAACACCAGATGATAAGAATTAGGTAGGACAAAACTGATTTATAGCTCTGTATGAAGTAGCATAAGTGCTATAGATAAGAGAAGTAAATAAAAGAATGATAATTCAAGGTATCATTTAGAAAAATTTATTGCTTTAGCTGCTTCCCAATTTCCTGTTTGTGCTCTAAACCCAGATTATCTTTATGTTACCAACAGGTTGCCTTTGACTACATCCTGGACAATATTGTAAATCAAAAGCTGTTCTCTATGCAGGAGTCATGGCCTTTCATGAAACCTGTCAATAAGAAAAATGTCAAAGATTATTATGAAATAATTCAGAACCCAATGGATCTCTCTACAATAGCGAAAAAGGTTAAAAGTAAGTGTTGAATATTGTGATTTAATAAATTTCTAGTGTAGCTTTAGTGGAATACTTTTTTACTATGTATTGCTAAACAGTATGATTTTTACTGATAGTAATCAAATCATTCATTTGTTTTTGTTTGTGTATGACTTTTGAGGGAAATTAAACATGAAAGAATACTTAAGCAGTTTAAATATAAGGATGATTATTCTATTTAACTTTATGTAATATGCCATATGTTGTTTGGTTCTTGTTAGTATCAAATTCAAACCTGTTTGGCATTTTGTTTCTTACTCCACAGTAATTGTGAATACCATTGTATATACATGTATAAGCTTTTGCACATACACTCCCCCATCTTTTGTATCCACCACTTATTTAGTGTCTCCTTCTTTATCCCTTCACTCTACATGTTTATACTTTGTGAAATGATATTTCCATATTTGATTCATATTTTCTTCATTCATGATTAACTCGTTGGCACTTTGTCTGTACTTTAGATACTATAGTAGGGTACCATTTTTCTCCACTGCAATTTGTCTTGCAAGTATGAGATATATTCCATGGGAGTATACAGGTTAAGGCTCTGTCTGCCTTCATATATGGAGAAGTGGCACCTGCCTTTGCTCACCTTTTTCTCCTTGTTGGTACACCATCTGCCAATTGGCTCCTACCACTGGATTGACATCATCAAACCATCCCCCTACTGTCAAATGGGAGCTCATATTCTGTTAGATCCCATGTGCATTTGGACATGTGCTGTCATCAGCTGACATTCAAAGATCAATACTGTATTTTTTTTTTTTTACTGATTATTTACTTTCAGGCATGGTTTAGTGAAATGAGAAGAGGTGGTGTAAGCTTTGCATAAGATGAAGTGACTGGAGTGGATGGGATTGCAGTTGAATTTTAAAGAGAGGGGATGTCTGTGTTGTTAATTGTTTAGTTAGGATTTTCAGTGTGTGTATGGATCATGATGAAGTGCCTGAGGATTGATTGATTGCCTGTATAAAGCCATAATTTAAAGGCAAGCAGGGACAAAAGTGAATGATCAAATTTTAGAGGTATTTGTTGAGTTTTCATGGAAAGTTGTATGGGAGAGTGGTAATTGAGAGGGTTATGGCATAGACAGAATATCAGATTGGGGAGGAACAGTGTGGTTTCAACTGGTAGTGGATGTGTGGACTAGGTGTTTGCTTCAAAGAATTGTGAGAAATACTTAGTGAAATGTAAGGATTTGTATGTGGCATATATATTGATCTGGAGAAAGCGTACGATAGGATTGATAAAGATGCTTTATAGAATTTTATGGATGTACAGTGTAGGATGAAATCTGTTAGAGATGTCGAGGAGATTTTATCAAGAGGTTAATGCATATGAGTGATTAGGAGGAGAGGAGGGTGAATGGTTCCATTGAAGGTGGGTCTGTGGCACGAGTGTGTAACGTAATTATGGCATTTTAATCACTTTATGGAGGGGATTGTGAAGGAGATGAATGTGAGGCTTTTGGAGAGAGGGGCTGGTTTGTAGTCTGTCAGGAGTTTGGGGGGATGGCTGGAAGTTGAGTCAGTTGCTGTTTGCTGATGACACAGTGAGGATGGCAGATTTGTGTGAGAAACTGTCGAAGTTGATGTATGAGTTTGGGAGAGTGTTTGAAGGGAAAAGTTAAGAGTATATGTGAATAGAATCAAGGTTGTTATGTTTAGCTGAAGAGAGAAATAGGTTAGTTTTTGTATGTGTTTGAATGGAGAGAACCTGAAGGACACGAAGTATTTTAGATACCAAGTAGCAGACTTGGCAGCAATTGAAACCATGGGAGCTGAAGTAAGCCATGGGATGGGTATGGAGACAAAGTTCCTGGCTGCATTGAGGAATGTATAGGAGAATTGATTGTGTTGTATGGACATGACGAAGAACAGAATAGGGTAAATGTGTTGGAATTAAAATGTTTGAAGAAAAAATATAGTTTGAGGAGTATGTATGAGAGGACTGTTGAGGGTGTGCTGAAATAAAATGGTTTGGATGTATAGGGAGGATGACTAGGAGGGTATATGTTTCAGAAGTGGAGGTGGCAAGGGAAGTAGGGAAACCAAAAAGGTGGAAATTTAGAGTGAAAGCTGCTTTGAGTTTTTGGGGCATGAATATGTCGGAGGGTGTAAGCCTTTGATGTACGGGATAGAGTGTATTGAATCAACATGGTATGTATATATAAGGGTATATATGTAATGGGCTGAACCAGGGCATAGGAAGCAGTTAGGGGAAACTACAGAAGGGTCTGTGGATGGGGGATCTGTATTGAGTACTAATGTGGAAAGCAGAGAATAGGGACCTCTTGACTTACATGATAGTTACTTTCTTGAAAATAATTGCTTTAATCAAATAATGTAAGTAATGGAGGTTAGGCAGTTTCGGTATTGATAAGAGTGTACTGAATATTATAACACCGAAAAACTATCGTATACAAGTACTAGGAAGTATGAAATAATGTAATATACATAATATTATATTATGTTTTAATTGATAGGTGTGTAAAAGAGACTTTTAGATGTAAATGTGCTGAGAGGGGCAACTGGTGGGATGTTTGAACACTACCGTATGGAGGTGAGGGTAAAGATTTATAGATGTTTTCAAAACAGAGGAAACAATGTCGGCTGAGAAAGAGTGGTGAGAGTAAATGAGCTTGGAAAGGAGACTTGTGTGAAGAAGTACCTGGAGAGATTGAGTGTAGAATGGCAAAAGGTGAGAGCAAATGAAGTGAGGGGAGTGGGGAAGGAATGGGATGCATTTAGAGAAGCAGTGAAGGCTTGTGCAAGAGATTAACATGGCATGCGAAAGGTGTGAGGTGGGCAGATTAGAAAAGGTAGTGACTAGTGGGATGAAAAAGTAAAGTTGTTAGTGAAAGAGGAATGAGAGGTGTTAGGGGGGTACTTACAAGGAAGGAGTGCAAATGATTAGATGTATTAGAGAAAGCAGCAGAAGGTCAAGAGGAAGGTGCAGGGGTTGAAAAACAGGGCAAATGAGAGTTAGGATGTGAGAGTATCATTAAACTTTTGGGAAAAGGAAAAGATGTTTTGGAAGGAGTTAGATAATGTGTGAAAGATAAAAGAACAAATGGGAATATTGGTGAAGGGGCAAAAGGGGAAGTGATGACAGGTAGTGATAGAGTGAGATGATGAAGTGAGTATTTTGAAGGATTGTTAAATGTGTTTAAGAAAAATAATATCTACTGTGAAGATATCATAAATGAGATGGCCTTGATTAAGTCTTTCATATACTCATGAGTTTTAGCTACAGTAAAGAAAATATATGACAGAGGTTTAGAGAACTTTTAACTGATGAACCGTTACATAACATTCGCCATCTACTTAAAAGACATTATCAGTCAGTGTGGAGCACTTCAGGCCTTCCTTGAAGATTCTAATGCCTTAACATTATGGAAGCCTTATGTTTGGAGCTCTCCCCTTTAGTGGATCATGACAAATATATGGCTGGTAACATTTGTTACCTCTTCTTAGAGTGCCCTTCAGGAATCTCTTTCTTTAGGTTTTGGTATTGATTTGATAGGCCCTATCTGGGATTTTTTTTTCCTGTCCCTATTTCTTCACTTTAGTCTAAGTGGAAGCTTTTAAAAGTCATAGACCTTTTACAGACTAATAGTTTTTCTGGCAGTGTAGCTCTTAAAGGTTCTGTTAAAACATTTTCTTATAGTTGTGGGCTCTGAAAAACAGATAATGAATTACATGTTATGTCCGAACACAAGATACTTCTTGCTTTTGATGGCAAGCTGTTTTGTGTCAAGATAAACCTTGTCCACCAATTGTCTGGCAAAATGTTGAACCACTAAATTTAGTGGTATGTTTGTTTCATTATCATCCACTCTTGGATGATTTTGTTAGGAGAGTATCATAGGTAATGCCAAATTAAATCACCTAGAGATCATTTTGATTTTCCTAGAGATTACCAAGGGAATCATTTATTTGTGCACATTAGAACCTTGAAACCTCTTTCAACAAGACATAATTCTTTCTTGATCAAGAGATTCCTCTTGGTTGCTCAACCTAGGCTTTACACTAGAGCAAATCAAAGATGACATCTACTTAAGCCTTCCTGAGAAGTATTTTGATGGAGAAAATCAAGAAAAGGAGCCTTTGGCTCTCTTCTATCACCTTTTTTGAATGGTGCTTTTAGATATGTTGGATCTTTCCAGCGTAGCTGTGGAGATTCTTCTTCCTAGAGAGTAGGATTTTAGTGTGCTGTGAGCCACCATGAATGCATTTGTTTTCTGAATTTTATGGCTGATTGGAAAGCTTTTTCTCAAGACCTTCTCCTTTGTATGGATATGCTTTCATTGCTTGTGGGTCTGGTTGCAGTGGAAGGAAATGATGGGTTTGAAATTTGAAATACTTTTTCTCTTCAAGATGGTATCCCTTGAGCAATTTTCCTCTTTTTCTTGCCTGGATGGTCTTTCCCTCCTTTTTTTGAAAAATTTTCTCCTTGCATCTGTGACAAACTTAGTTTGTCGCCATAATCTATGAATTGTAAGTTCTGAATGCCTAGGAACAAGTGGGTTGAAGAAATCACTTCTCGATGGTGATCACTGATTAGCTGTTTAACAAGCAAAAGGCTTCTATGTTCCGAAGATTGACTGAAAAGAGTGAGTGAATAAAAGCTTTCTCAAAACTTATAATGGGAATTGAGTCAGTTGTTGTTCACCAATGATGCAGTTCTGGTGGCTGATTCGAGTGAGAAACTGCAGAAGTTGGTGACTGAGTTTGGAAAAGCGTGTGAAAGGAGAAAGTTGAGAGTAAATGTGAATGAGAGCATGGTTATTAGCTTCCCTAGGGTTGAGGGACAAGTAAATTGGGATGTAAGTTTGAATCGAGAAAAATTGGAGGAAGTGAAGTGTTTTAGAATTCTGTAAGTGGACTTAGTAGTGAAAGGAACCGTGGAAACGAAAGTGAGTCATGGGGTGGTGGAGGGGGTGAATGTTCTAGGAGTGATGAAGAATATGTGGAAGGAGACACCTTGTCTCGAAGAGCAAAAATGGGCATGTTTGAAGGAAATGTAATTCCAACAATTTTATATGGTTGTGAGGCATAGGCTATAGACAGGGTTGTATGGAGGAGGGTGGATTTGTTGGAAATGAAATGTTTGAGGACAATATGTGGTGTGAGGTAGTTTGATTGAGTAAGTGATGAAAGGGTAAGAGAGGTGTGTGGAAATGATAATAGTTTGGTTGGTGTTGAAATGGTTTGGACATATGGAGAGAATGAGTGAGGATATATGTGTCAGAGGTGGAGGGAACAAGGAGAAGCAGGAGACCAAATTGGAGATGGAAGAATGGAGTAAAAAAGATCTTCAGCGATCTGGGCCTGAACATACAGGAGGGTGAGATGCGGGCAAGGAATAGATTGAATTGGAATAATGTAGTATACCGAGGTCAACATGCTGTTAATGGACTGAACCAGGGCATGTGAAATGTCTGAGGTAAATCATGGAAAGGTCTGTGGGGCCTGGATGTGGATAGGGAGCTGTGGTTTTGGTGCATTACACATGACAGCTAGAGACTGTGAACAAATGTGGCCCTTTTTTTTGTGTCTTTTCTTGGTGCTACCTTGGTGAAAGGGGGTGGGGTGCTATTTCCTGTGTGACAGGGTAGTGACAGGAATGGATGAAGGCAAGCAAGTATGAATATGTACATGTCTGAGTATGTATATGTTGATTTGTATATGTATGTATATGTGTGTGTATGGGTGTTTATGTGTATATATGTGTATATGAGTGGTTGGCCCATTCTTTGTCTGTTTCCTGACGCTACCTCGCTGACACAGGAAACAGCGATTAAGTAAATAAATTAATAATATATATAATTCACATTTGCTGTTCATTATTCATCTCTTTCAAAATATCATTTTCATTAATTTAGACTTTATATTCTTCACTCTTTACTTTCCATTCATCACTAGTTCTTGGAAGATTCATCTTCTTGTTCAAAAGAGTTTCTCTCTTTCCTCCCTTCCCCCATACACAGAATTTTTGTATATGAAATTGATCCATCCCTATTGCTTGGGAAAGGAAGTATGGAAAACAGAGAGATATATAAACATAGCTGCAGCTACTTTGACTACAAAAAGTTAGGGAATACTACAAAAAACTGATTAAGAACTTTGGTTATCTGGTTCTACTTGGCAGGTACTTCCTATTCACATACAGTGAGATTACAAGTATAAAGAGTGAACAGTGGCATTGAATAATCTGTGCTGTAAATTAAAGATGAATTACTGCATTAATACTGGGATGAACACATGGTGAGATTTTTCCTGGCTAATTATCTGTGCATATATTTACTGTCATTTCAAAAACTTAGCTTTGTTCTCCTCATACTGAGACTGAGGTGTGTGCCTTTAGGGTGATAAGCCAGAAACAAACAAGAATTACAATATTGCACATTAGCATGGAAAAAATAGTTGAGAAAATCAGAGTGAATGACTAATTTAGAGGTGATATAATCAGTATTAAGTGCATGGTATGTGGGCACTCATACCTATTTCCTGATGAAGGTAGGTACATCAAAATCATCAATCCTGTGAAAAGAAGAGGTGTCTCATGACTGAAATAAAATTGCTTGAAAAGTTTACAACTGTGACGTCAGTCTCTGAAGTCAAATTCCTTGCACCAATATTCAAGACCCTAAATTAATATTTGAGTAAAGCATATATATCTATCATAGTGCTTTGTAGACTGACACTGTTTACCTAGGAGCAGTATCCATTCCTTATACTGCACCAACTTGTGGGTACCCAGTTTATACATATCTGTTCATGAGGCTTTTTAAACCTCATCTACGAAAGAAAGTGTGGAAACATGAAAGCATTTCCCTTCATATCAAGTGTAGTTTTATTATATATAAACTGGATAATCATAATCTTTGGAGGAAAACTGATCACTTGAGCACCAATCTTTCACTTTCTGTGCTTGTATTTGAAAAGCTTTATTCAAAATATTTCTCCTATCATGGAGAAACCATGGATAGGTCTCTGTGGCCTGGTTGTGGATAACAAAGAGGCTCCAGTTTCAGCACATTACACATGACAGCCAGAGACTGAGTGTGAATGAATGTGGCCTTTTTTGTCTGTTTTCCTGGAGCTATTTTGCTGAAGTTAGGGTAGCAATGCTGTTTCCTTTGGGTTGGGGTAACAACAGGAATGGATAAAGGCAAGCAAGTAATTATCTATCTATTTATTATACTTTGTTGCTCTCTCCCGTGTTAGTGAGGTACCGCAAGGAAACATACGAAAGAATGGCCCAAACAACCCACATACACGTCCACACATGTACATATACATACCTGTACATCTCAATGTATACATATATATACACACACAGACATATACATATAAATATATGTACATAATTCATACTGTTTGCCCTTATTCATGCCCGTCGGCACCCCACACACATAAAATGACAACCCCCTACCCCCGCATGTGCACGAGGGAGCACTAGGAAAAGAC